>NJPR01000094.1:0-153953 GCA_002946385.1 Rutstroemia sp. NJR-2017a WRK4
CCCAAGACGTTCCGCCCGGAGATCGAAAGGTTAACATGCAAGTTAGAAGATGTAATTAAAGTGAAAGGAAAGGCCCCTGTACACTAGTAATAATTTTCAATTTCAAGCCGAAATATTGTACGGTTGATTTTTAATTAAATATCGAAGTAAATGGTTGTAAAAAGGGGGGGGTGCGTCGTCACCTGGCCAGTGCTCTTACTTTTATTGCCGTATCACCATTACCCAAGGAAGGCGAACCCGATATTGACAACTGGTCAGCTGAGATTGAGGACGAGTTTGATACTCGTTTGGCACGAGGGGAGGGTTCCAAGTTCATCCTAAGTAGTACGAAGTGTGGAGATTATAAAAGGTACCTAATATATCCTAAAGACAAGCCTATCGGCGATACAAAAGAGGCTATTGCAAGAGATCGAAATACAAAGTACCTCTGTTTACAGAAGTTTGAGCTTCAAGATAGCCAGGTCTACCGGAAAGCAGAGCCCTATCCGACTACAGGAGAGATATTCCCAGCTAGATATACTGTTATATAGTCTGATACCTTCGAAAACATCTGTAGTATATATGAGTCACTATACTATTACGCTGTCAATAAGATGTACAAGAAATTAACCACCCTGTTCTACAAGATCACTTGCAACAATATCAAGTGGGTACTGGATCGTTGTCGCTATTATAACAAAGAAGTAACCCAAAAGGAGAAGGTCAAAGTACGACCGATCCTTTCTGAAGTATTAAGGGAATATATAGTACTTGATCTAATAGACTTCCGTACTACTCCCGATAGCGACTATTGCTGGATCTGGCAGCTTAAATGTTATTACTCAAGGTATATCTAGATCAGGCTACTTAAATCGAAGAGTATTAGCGAGGTTGCTGAGAAGCTATAGGAGTGGTACGATGGGAATAGCCATTTTCCGAACTTATATTGTGACAATAGATCTGAGTTTAAGGGGGCAGTAGAAGAGCTATATGCCAAGTACAATATCAATATCATTCATGGCGCAGTATATCACCCCGAATTGCAGGGGTCTGTGGAGGTCGCAAATAAGACCTTCAAAGCACGACTACATACTACTATAGCGCATCAAGGTAGTACTCGAGGATGGGCTCATCTCATCCCTGATATTGCCTGGGTAATTAACACTATACGGCCCGAATCTCTTCCACCTGGAGTCACTCCGTATAAGGTATGGTTTGGCCGCAAACCCCCTTCTATGCCACCTTAAGCACCCCTTCAACTTGACCCTCAACTTGATGCACCTCATCAAGCACCCCCTCAAGCAACCTCTCAAGCACTTGAAGAGGAACAGCAAGATGAGGAGTAGCAAGATGAGGGGGGGGATAATGAAGTGGAAGAGCCAACTCTCAATCAGCGAGTAACTGCTCATATCAACAAATCCAACGCTAGCATGGTCAAGAAAAAGGGGGGCAAGTCGGTTCAGTACAAGGTCCAGGAGGTTGCAACTCTCAAAATCCCACCTAAACTAATAGTTGGACCTGAGCTCCGTCGTCTACCAGTGAGAATCATTAAGGTTGAAGAGAAAGGCTACAGATTAGTCTATCAGTACAGCAAGTTGACCTGCCTCTATAGCTCAGGGGTTCTCAACAAGCTAGTATCTCAAGCTATTTACCCTGACCTTCCGATAACAGGTACACCTAAGCAGAATATACGAATCACTTTGAATAAGGCCGTACAATTGATAAACAACAGGGGACTAGTAAGTACCTATCAGAAAGCTAGCCGAAGGGGGGAACAAGCTAAAAGAAAGGCCCATAGTACTCAAGCACCGGCAAAGAGACGTAAAGTTGGTAGCGACGATGATATAGCACCGGCAAGGGCTAAAGCTTGGGCAAATATACCTATAAACAGCGGAATGACCACTAGGGCAAGAGCTACGAAGATATAGTTGGATCTGGATCTCTTATCGATATATTTATACTCAAATAAATCTCATCTCAATCTCATATATATACATATTCCCACCATCTTCACAATTGCCTAATTAGGAAGTACAAAGTTCGAAGGTATTATCACCTTAACCTTAAGTATTATACACCTTAACCTTAATCTCAGCCCAGCTTTTAGCTTATTCTTTGTATGAAACTAACCTATTTAAGCTTTCAAATAGGCTTCCTATAGGGCTATCACGTCCAATAGGCCTATGGGAACCTCCCATAAGCCTACTGGACGTCCCAAGTGGCTACACTCCCATAGGCCTATAGGGTATTACCATAGGTCTATAGGATATCCCTAAAGGCCTATGGGAACCTCCCATAGTGCTATGGGAAAATAGCCCTCTCGGAGGTACCAGATCAGCTTCTTTCGATAGATTTGGTAGTTATGCATCGATGATGAAGTGCTTTTCCTTGTTAAACTCAAGACATCTCCGGACACAGATTACCTTTGACTCTGCAATGCATCTAACTCCGCCTTCTTATCAGGGGATCCAATGTATATAGCTACATGGTCAAAAGGAGGCTCATCAGGAATCCAGAAGATCTCATCTTGGTACTACCTTACGACTATTAATCTACCCTCCCAGGAAGCTTTTTGAGACGAACACCTTGCGCTTCTACGTAGTTCATTTGTTGAATAAGTATGACATATACACCCTCTCCCCAACCAGCTGCAATATTACGCTATTCGCCCCAGAGGTTATGATAACAAAGTTGTTATTGCTGGGTGGTACTCCGTAGACAACCTCCAGAAATACTGCGGAGAACTATCTAGAACAATAGTAGCAGTAGCTGCTCAGCGCACGCTAACATAGTTTTCATATCGAAAAGGCTCTTCTCTAAGACCAAGGCATTCAGTCCACATGCTTCGAAATACAAGGGAGATAAAGCCGACGAACAGGAATAAAATATAAGTTAGTGCTTTGAAAAGTAATACCACAAAGACTAGTATTATGAACCCTATAAATTCTCGGGTTTCATTGTTCAGCTTCGAGAGCGCGTCTAGTAGTGACATAACTGCTGATGTTTCGATTCGATCCGATTCCTGTCTTCTGCTATATTCTTTCGCCTGAGCGGTTGCGCTTGTGTTGGGCGCAAATTCCGGGTTGAATGCTGTTTTGTCTCTCTCGCCGATTGACGTCTGACGATCCTGCTCGGTGAACATCTGATCTGATCTGCCTGTAGAGATACGCGGGCCGGTCTGCCATGCCAGGCTCTCTTCCTCTGCAAGATCCTGCCCCATCTGATCGAATGCTTTCATAATTCCAGTCTTGGAGAGACCTGCATTCCGCTGGGGAGATATGCGCTCTGTTTCTGCTTTCTTGATTTCTTGTCTATTCTGTGAAGACTGTGAAGGAGAATCTGGTTCGCGTGCGAATGCGTTTCTAATCCGAAGGGACGCTTCACTTTCCGAATATCTTGAAGAACGACCGTCGTCTACGAGAAATGCGCAGTCTGTTTCCACGAGCTTCTTCTTTACGAATTCAACATCTGCAGCGACACTTCCCCCGGTTTTCTCAATCGCCTCATAATAGATTATCTGCCATAAAGAACACCATTTAGAACGTGGGGTGAAGATGATATATAGAGGTAATTCGATACGTAGACCGTGGTGGGCCTTCTGTATCTCCTCGAAGACCATTTCCGGAAAACTAGGCTGATCATTCGCAATCAGGTCTATCGCGTGCATTTCTCTGATGCTGACCCCGAGCTTAAAGACTATCTTCACCAAAATCTCCATACAGGAGAAAGTTGGGTTATCCACGACTGGAGAAGATTGTTTCAATACTTCAAGGACAGCATCTCCAAAATCGATTGGACTGTCTCCTTCCACTAAGGGGTCAACATGGTATCTCGCACTAACGTTAGAACCCAAGTCACGTGCGAGATGCTCTAATTTCTCCAGAAGTATCTTATAGGGATCGTCCGGCCGTTCAGTAATGGTTTTCATGCTATACATGCCATTGGCCTGTGTAGGCATATCCAGGTAGAACTCGAGAGCACTTTTCAGCGCGGATCGGGACTGATAAACGAGAGAGGATATTTTGCAAGCTTGATCCAACATCACTGCATTAAGCATCTGAACGTGTTTGCTGGGAAGACGGAAGAAGGTAAAGCAGAATCGGTCCGAGGAGAGACAAGCCCTGTCTTTACTTTCACCTTCAATAGGCACAAGCTGTCCGTCTACTACTTCGGAGTACGAGTTTCGAGCTTTCGCAACAGGCAGGTCTTCGAGTAACGATTTGGCGTTAGGCTCGTGATGAGGCCACATGTACGCCATGCGCAAAGCAGCTCTTTCTCTTCGAAGGTCTTCATCCCTATCTTCGAAGGGTTCGGGAAGTAGATTGTTCCGCAAAACCATCATGAGACTTGGTGATATAACACTTAGGACGTGACACTCGGTACAGAACTCCTTGACTGTCTCTCCTGTTCTTCGATCAATGGAGCGGCTGACAGGTCCTTCATGTATGCTGAAAGCATTTTCTGTCAGAATAAACTCTTCGCTGGGATCCGATGGTGTGCATAGCGCGAGGTACATTCCTCGAATACTGCTGGAAACCCAAGCAGCGTCTCCAGGGTATATACGGTCCGATAAATCATCTGCCCATTTTCCCGCCGGATCCATCTTCATATCAATGATTTCGGTCAAATTGTGAAACCAAACATCGAGTGGCCTTCGAAAACTCTTCTTGCGCATATAGTCAAGAAATTCATCCTTATCGTTCGCATTATAGCCTTCTGCCTCTTGGTGATTGAAACGTTTGAAGAAGTGTGGACTGCGGTACTTCATCACAAAGAGGAATTTACGCAGAAGATCCTTTTCAGGTCGAGCAAGCCAGATATCGGTTTTGCCATCCTTCTGGGCCTTGACAATCTTCAGGATGATGAGGCTCACATTCGATTCGAGGTGACTTAGCTTCTCCTCCACGTGCATCTGTTCCTTACGAGTGAATTTAGAATCGTCCTTGTACATATTAGTGTCGCCAAACGTCGTCTTCACAGAAACTTCGACTAGCTTTGGAGGGAATTTGGCGAGATTGACAGCATGGAGCATCTGCTGGCCCGCGTACAGACGCTGTTGTGTTTTAGGTTTGGCTTTCTTTTGTTTCTTATACGGGTAAGAAAAGTTTCGAAGCAGAAATTGCGGAATGTAGTGTTGATATTGAGACTCTGGGTATCTATCCGTATCCATCTTCAGCCTTAACACCTTCCTCAGGTGCAGATAGAATGCAAAAATAGGAGATATCAGGCTGGAACAATCCGAGGTGTGAAGGTTACGATCTTCCTATCGTCCGACGCCGAATATAGGAAAAGTCGGCGGAAACAAACGTCTGGCAAATGGGCCCGGCATACTTATGGGTTCCCGTGCCGTGTTACCTTATGCCACGTCAGCTGTTAACCCTTGTGAGGGTGTGAGGTTACACCACTCAGTTCGGTTCCAACAGTTGGTTCACCAGGTTCTGATACTTTGATTATGTCACCATATTGTCTGGATACACAACTGTCCAATAGCCTTCCTCGAAACGGTCTAGGCAAGTTGAAGATCGGCTTCAAGTGTTGCAAGTTGTGTCTACTGAGTCGAATGTAGGTCGAAATGAGTTTACAGAGCCTGGAGTAGCAAATTCGAGGTCTTTGAAGCTTTTACGGCACGCTTTGCTCGTGCTTCCTCACGGTCCTCATAGCTCATAACCTTCGCCTTTCCTAGTACCAACGATCTCGTCGATCGTCGAACCTTAGCTTCGTTATTAATTATGGTCAGGAATTGAATTCGGTCCTCCTGCAGGATGGTCTTAGTAGAGGATATTTGGAAAGCTTTGGTACATTTCTGCAAGTGCCTTGCCAGGTTCTGTTTGCTCGTTTCATCCGGCGTATGAGTATCCTGTTGGATAATCAGGTTCTGCAGTGACATAAAAGCTTCTGCTGACACTGGTGTCACAGGCGTTTGCGGTTCTATGTCTTGCCGACAAGACCCTACCTTCACCTCATCGACTCTTGGAATGGCTGGTTCAGTGAGGGGGCGGGCATACTTCTGAGTACCCTATCTGGATTGAAGGGGAACAAACTACTTACGGCGAAGCCGGCCTTGATATTCTTTGGTGTGAACGCTCTTTCTCTTGTGGGCTTATATAGAGAGGTGAAGGGCTCCTTGCCGATCGTATTTACACCTCCTTGCTCAAGTCGATTAACCTGGTCGTAATAAGCTGCCTTGAGTGGAGCAAATACTGCTACATCATAAGGCTGGAGCTTGTGGGAGGTATGAGAGGGGAGATGATATAAAAGAATATTAGTCTCGAAATAGAACTCTAAGATTTCGAAGGTCTCATGAGTTCCAAAGCTGTCGCAGATCAAGATATATAGTTTCTTGTTAGCTCGTTCTTTGGTTTCAGGATCAAATATATACTTGAGCCACTCTAGGCTGATGATAATGCTCGTGGTAGTCAATATTTGGCAGCAAGTGAACGTGAATTCGAAGAGCTGACGGTTCCTCGGTTTTGGTGTCGGAGGGCGTTGTTGATGCCTTGACTAACAGGCATATATTGATCTGAGCAAGCATTCTGCGGCCGCCCTGAATGCGGACGTGACCCTGACGCGTTGATTTTACTAGATCATAGGCACGGAACTTCAATAAATTTGTGTGCAGAAGCCCGAGTCAATTCCGCTTTGGTTCAACCCTCAACCCTTCAACCATAAAGCTCAATTGACCATAAATTTCAAGATCTCCCAACTCTACTCTGACGAAAGCTGACTCCAATTCTCCTTGACACATTGGCATCTTGGTTGGAGATGCGCTTTAGCTCAATTTGCTCAATTCATTAAACAATGACTGATTGGAATAAATTGAAGGTCGTAGACCTCAGAAATGAGTTGAAGAAACGAGGACTTTCCCAGACCGGACTCAAACCTGCCCTTGTTGCTCGCCTCACACAAGCAGAGAATGAAGAAGGATCGGAAAGTGATAAGACGATTCAAGACGATATCAGCAAAGTAAATCCCGACCCTGCGACCTCACCTGACACCATCTCTGCGGCGCAACCATCTCCCGAGGCCATCGCAGAGCCTATCCAGGAACCACATCAGGAACCAATTCCTGAAGCCATCCCAGAAACGATCACAGAGACGATCCCCGAAGCTTCTGATAATGCGGTGGAGGTAGTTGATCAGGTTGCGGCACCGGAGGAAGCTCAAAATACAACCAAAATCGCAGAAGAGCAATCCGAACCGCGACCATCGCAACTCTTAGACACGACAGAAGTTTCACAACCTCCGTCGCAGGCCGTGGAACAACCTTCTGAGCCTCGAACCGCCGAAACCTCTGTTGAACCACAAGAAGTGGCTGACGACCGGCAAAAGAGAAAGCGCAGATCGCAGAGTCCACCGCCAAATTCTGTCGAGATCGCACGAAAACGAGCGAAGCCGGATGAGACCATCGAGGAAATTGAAACAACGAAACAGGATGCAGCATGGGTAGAAAAACACAACGGTGTGGATGCGGCGGACGTGAATGAAGAAGCAAAAGAAGTGGCACCAACCAGCGAAAATGGACCTTTAATTGTTGATGCTTCTAAAGATGAAGTAGTGGTTGAAAAGGTTGGGGAGGGTGAGAATGTACAGGAGAATATTGACACCAAAATGGATATTGATACAGAAGAATCGAAGCCCAACGAGGAAGGCGCGCCTACCTCATCAGAAAACTCGCGGCCACGCGACTCAAGATTTAAGGATTTATTTTCAACTACACAGAAACAGGAGGATACAGAAATGGCACCATATTTACAAGAACCCGTGGAAGATGAAACATCATACAGCTCAGTCAGTCCTGCAATCCACCCAGCGACCTCTGCACTCTACATTCGCAATTTCGTCCGACCGCTCCAAGAATCTCGACTCCACGATTACCTTACCAGTCTCGCGACCGCGCCTGGCAATGACCCCGACCCAGATGTCATTGTCAACTTCCACATCGACCGTCTGCGCACACATTCACTAGTCCAATTCACCAATCTCTCCGCCGCAGCACGCGTCCGCAATGCCATGCACGACCGCATCTGGCCTGACGAACCCAATCGCAAACCGCTATGGGTGGATTTCATACCCGAGGAGAAAGTCGAGGACTGGATCAACCAGGAACAAGCCGCGGGCACCGGACGGAATACGAAGAAATGGGAAGTAGTTTATGAAGAAAATCCAGATGAGGGCGGAGGGCGCGTTACGGCCGTTCTTCAAGAGGCGCTGGGGGGCGATCCGCAGGGTTCTTCAAGTAGGAAGCAATCGATTGCGCAACCGCCGCCTTCTGGACCGAGAGGTATTGAGGGCGCGCCGTCTGGTCCGAGGATTTCTAGTACGGCGGGACTCGTCCAGCGACCGATGGGGAATGTGAGGAATCTGAATGAGATTTTCAAAGCGACTGCGACGCAGCCGACGTTGTATTGGCAGCCTGTTGCGAAGGATCTAGTGAATAGGAGACTGGATGCGATGGAGAGTATCACAAGCAAGGATCTTTCTCGCCATACGGGCTCGGAGATTAATAGATATACATTTGAAGACGGCGACCGATTCGTGGATCGGGGGCCGGAGATATTTGCGGGGATTAGACCTCCTCCTGGGCATAGAGGTGGGAGAGGAGGGGGTGGAGGGAGAGGTGGTGGGGGGTTTGGCGGACGGGGGGATAGAGGGTTTGATAGACCGTATGACAGAGGCTACGATAGTTACCGGGCACCACCAAGGGATTCTCGGGATAGGCGTTACTAGGTGCAAGCATTTAAGATGATATAAAATGCGGAGACAGAAACACCAACACGAGATGGATGGCGAAAGAGCCTCGTTTGGTTTGTAAGATCACAGATGGGGTGCAGTGGGTAGATGGGAAACATATGAAGCAATTCCAAAGCAAGCAAGCAAGCAGGGAAATAATAAGCTGTCATAAAAGAGAATCTTGATAGGAATCTTTTGTACTGTACTTTCGGTTGGTGGTCTGGGGGTTACTTTGAGCTTTGATTATTATCGTTGCGAGAATAAGGGCCGGAACGAAGACGGGCTGTGATTTAGACAGGCCGACTGACGTAGGTGTGGAAGCTTTACAATCCATCTACTTGAGTTTATAGTATAGCATGGAATATATCTACATATCTACCTACTCTTACCACCTACAAGATGAAAAGTCCAGTAGTACCATATATTCGCATATATCCTTCCAACTACGATTACCACAGTACACAGTAATAGCAACAGCGACGGTAATTCCAACCTCATAAAGCAATTTCGTAATTCATCTCGCCTCATTCGCTCCCTGCAACGCAAATGCAGCATGCAAAAATACCCCGCCAACGATGTGGGGTTTTCTTGTCGACCCCTGAATTTGTACGCTTGAGCCTTGAGGGAAGCAAAGAGCAAAGGTATTTCCGTAGAGCTGGATACGTGTGATGGCAAGGAGACGTCGATGCATTATGTATCATGTCGAGGGAAGAATTTTCTTGGGCTGCTTTTTGATAGATGATGGATGCGGGATGACGAATATAGGTGTTACAGTAACATTTCCCCTCATATCTTTCTAGAATAATAGTACTCTCTCATCTTATCTCTTCTCGTCCATCTATCTCACCATCCCGTACCCATCCACGCCGCCATCGGCCTCTCCCTCTCCCTCTCCCTTCGCTTATGAAAATTTTGATTTTGATTTTGCTTCTTGCTTTGACCGATCTTGGGCCCCGCCGCGAGAACACCTTATCGACCAATCACCGGCCACCAACACAATCTTAACCACGATTTAATGAACAAAGCGGCACTCAACATTTTCCCCTTCTTCTCTGCCGCACCAACTTTTTCTTCTTTTTTGCATCGTCACTCTGTCACTCAGTCGCACTAACAGCCAAACCACTCCACACTCCACGGTTTTTTTGAACTTCACCTGAACAAAAACTCCTCGTGCCTTAGTCCAATTCCTATACATGCAACAAAACCCAACCACAACAACTCGACTTCTTGACCTCTTATTCTGATCTATCAGCTACGAATAGACAAAGTCGCGCGTATGAGTGGGCGCTCGTCAGTTTTTACATCTCAGGTATGTCCTTGACTCAGTGCTGTTACTTCTGCTCCTTTGTCTCCACGATGTGTCACTCAATTGAGTTCACCACCTCTTATCTCTGCCCTCGAGGATCAACCTGCCAGTGCTGCTAGTGGCGGATAGGTATTCAAACGTCCTCGTCATATCAATCTCTTCCCTCATTCACTTCAATTGAGCTTCTAGAATAATCTCAACTAACATTGCTGTCATAGGATTATATCTCAGGTTCGCAGTCCTCCCCTCTAATGAAGCCTTGCCCGTCGATATCCTAACCCTCTCTCTAGATCACATCTGGAAGGCTTCAGTCAACTGAAATAGCTTTCGAATACCTACCGTTTAACATTCTACTATCAACCTAAAACTCCACTCCAAAATGTTCTCCCGATTCATCAAGCCTGCGGCTTTCAAGCCCACCGCACAAGGCATTCAAGCTCGATTCGCACAACAGGCTCGATTCCTAGCTACAGTCGAGGGAAGTGCTGGTCGTGCTATGCCAGTTACTCGTCCGCGTGCTACACCTATTTCTCACGACCGCGCTACATTCACGATTAGGGTATGTTGGTTGTGATGGTGGGATGAGTCAGAAGACTGACAGTGACACAGGATGGCCCGGTCTTCCACGGTAAATCATTTGGCGCAAAGTCCAACATTTCTGGTGAAGCCGTTTTCACAACCTCTCTTGTTGGATACCCCGAATCCATGACCGACCCTTCTTATCGTGGACAAATCCTGGTCTTCACTCAACCTTTGATTGGCAACTATGGTGTTCCGTCATCTGCCAGGGACGAGCATGGACTTTTGAAATACTTTGAGTCGCCAAACATTCAATGTGTTGGTGTGGTGGTCGCCGATTATGCTGAGAAGTACAGTCACTGGACTGCTGTGGAGAGTTTGAGTGAGTGGTGTGCTCGTGAGGGTGTGCCAGCCATCTCAGGTGTCGACACTCGTGCTATTGTCACCTATTTGAGAGAGGTGGGATCCTCTTTGGCCAGAATCACCATTGGAGAGGAATACGATGCCGATCAAGACGAAGCCTTCATTGACCCCGAACAAATTAACTTGGTCAAGAAAGTTAGCACGAAGGCACCATTCCATGTCAGCTCGCCCAACGGAGACATGCACGTTGCAGTCATCGATTGTGGTGTTAAGGAGAACATCTTGAGAAGTTTGGTCAGCCGTGGTGCAAGCGTCACCGTTTTCCCTTACGATTTCCCCATCCACAAAGTTGCTCACCACTTCGATGGTGTCTTCATCTCCAACGGACCTGGTGACCCAACCCATTGTCAAGAGACTGTCTACCATTTGAGCCGATTGATGGAATCTTCTCAACTTCCAGTCTTCGGTATCTGTCTTGGACATCAATTGCTGGCTCTTGCTTCTGGTGCACGCACCATTAAGCTTAAGTATGGTAACCGTGCTCACAACATTCCGGCTCTTGATTTGACTACGGGACAATGTCACATTACTAGTCAAAACCACGGATATGCTGTGGATACTACCACTTTGCCATCTGAATTCAAGGAATACTTTGTTAACTTGAATGATGGATCTAATGAAGGTATGCAACATTACTTAAATTTCACATAGTATGTCAGTTAGCTAACAAATATCACAGGTATGATCCACAAGACCCGCCCAATCTTCTCAACACAATTCCATCCTGAAGCTAAGGGTGGACCAATGGATTCTGCGTATCTCTTCGATATGTATATCGAGAATGTTAAGAGCTACAAGAAGAATCAGGCTGTGTACCCGGCTGGAAAGGATAATAGACCTAATCCTTTGTTGGTGGATATTCTTTCGAAGGAACGTGTGGGTGTGGCGCCTACTCCGGCTAGACAGGCTGCTGCTGCTTAGGGAGTGTGAGGATGAGGTGATCAAGGGGGAGGGATACAGATGAGGGGTGGAGGGGAGGGAAGGAATAAGAGCGAGTTGGAATTTGGGAACTTGTGGGAATTAGTTTATTTGGCGTTATTATTGTGCGGCTGATATGAAATTGAAGTTTTGAATTCAGCTAAATTACGATCTAAAGTCTGAGTCCAAACTAATATGAACTATCAATCCAACTTGCCCAATCGTCTCCCCAAACTGTGTTTTTGCTTACGGCGGCTGTGGCTTTGGTTTCCTGGGAGGTGGAGGAGGGGTTAGTTATGTAACTTGTGTCTGGTTGAGATGAGGGGTGGGAAAGGGTAGGGGGTTGGGATGTTGGGAGCCCGGTGGGGAGATATGGAGGGGGTTTTGGGGAAGAGGGAGGAGGGAAGAATGAGAGGAGGGGGGATTGAGGGAGGACGTACGTATACTCTAGCAGAAGTACTCGCGCCGGCGCCGGTGTTGGCGTATTCTTCGAAGATTCTGTGTGAGGGGGGGAGAGAGTTAGTAAGCGTTCGTTCGTGTTTGTTCGTATATATCATGTCGTGTCCCGTCCCAGATCCTTGGTTCCTTCTTTTCAATACCAGCTGAATAGCTAGTTGGATGAGTAGACTGGCTGGTTGGTCTCTGTTTTTCTTCCCCTTCTTCCCATCTCTTCGCATTGCCCCTCCCCTTACCCGACTACACTCATCCCCTTCACAAAACTCAACGAAATAAATATTAGGGGAGTGGATGAATGGAGGAGAAGAGAAAGGAACTCACGGCGTAGCACCATCCGCAAGAGTAGTCCACCCTGCGGGGTTGATTATCTCGGTAAGAACCGAGTTTTGGAACATCACCCGCGCGAGCACGCGCCAGGGACGGCCGAGGTAGACTTTATTGGTTAGGGAGGTGGTGGCGCTGGCGGCGGTTGTGATCTGTGGGGGTGGTTAGTTAGGTTATGAATTGCTTGTGGGGAATATCACAAGAGTAAGATAAACAGAAGGGAGGAGGGGTGAATATTGAGAGGATTAAGGAGTCGGATGTTGAGGGGAAGGATTGATGGAGAGTGAGGAGGAAGTGGAAGTGGAAAGAGGCACGTCTCGGAGGGTGTGAGGTGATCGTAAAATCGAGAAGGAAAATTAACGTACAGTGCTACTGTCAATGACAAACCAGCCCGTTTCGGAAGCGGTGGTTCGAGAACTAGCTGTGATGGCTCCGCCGCCGTTGGATGCGATTGTACCTGGTTATGTTGGTTAGTATGATTTTGAGATACTGGGTACGTGGAGGGAAGAGGTTGCAGAAGGGGAGAGGTAGTGAAAGGGGAAAGAGTTTGTAAAAGTTGTGAAAGAGGAGAAATTTCAAATCTTACATTCGCCAAACCAGACGGATGCATCGCCGAATATGTAGTCCACGGCACCTGCGGAGAAGAAGTTAGTGTTTGTATCTCTATAGGGTTTTTGGAGTTGGAGGTTTGGGGGTTGAGGTGGGAGACTGGAAGGTTGAGGAGATGGGGGAGGCGGGAGTGAAGCAGAACCGAGGGGAAAAGAGAGCCGAAATGAGGGGAAATGAAGAAGACGGAAATAAGCGTAAAAACATACCCTCAATATAACAATTCGAATAATACTGTTTCCCAGCTTTGACATACAAAGTATCTTGATATCCTGTGAATGAACATCCGTAGAAACCTTGTTTATCACCGTTGGCTGTTACTGCGACGGCCTTGGGGTTGTTAGCACAGCACAGAAACTAGATGTAAATGGCATATTTATATAAATCCGAGTTTGGCACCCAGAAATTCTCTGGATATCCATCCAGGATTAAGATCCAAGACCTCTCTATCCAGGAAAACCGTGCAATATCCAGTAATGATGCCCGAACTCAAAACTGAAACTAATGAATCATCAAAAAGAAAGAGAAAAGAAACACACCTGAGCGCCTGATCCATACGTATTCTTAAAGATGATATTATACGCCTTGAAGTTCGCACTCACGATGTTGGCGGTCGAACTCGCGTCTAGGCTTCCGGCTGCGGGGGAACTGATGCTGTGGGTTATGGTGACGGCGTTGGATTTGTAGGATGAGGTGCTGTGGGGGCGGGGGTTGTTAGTTGGGGTTTGGGGTGGTGGTGGTGGGGATGTTTGATGAGGGAGTGTGTGAGGGGGGTGGAGTTTGTATGGTGAGGGGGGATGGGGAGAGGGAATGGGGAGATGGGGAGGGGGAGATGTTTGTACTGCTTTTCCATGCCATATGATGCATCTCCATCTAGGAAACGGTATAGTATATAGCTCTTGGAATATAAACACCCCCATCCCCTATCTCCATTCACTTCAAACCCAAACCCCCCCCAGAAAGAAAACCCAACTTACTCAGTAGTATACCCATAAACCGTCAACGCCCCCTTATAATTCACCGTAATCTGCTCCTGGTACGTCCCGCTATAGATAAAAATACACGCGGCCGCCGTCCCCGAACCCAAGGCTGTTAACGCCGCGCCCACAGTGCTGTATTCCCCGGACTTGGTGCCGCTGCCCCGGACTGTGAGACACCCGCTGGGGGTACTGGTTCGCGCGGTGCGTTTTTGGAGGAGGGGGGTTGCGGTTGCGGGGGTGGAGAGGAGGAGGAGGGGGAGGAGGAGGAGGAGGAGGAGGGTGGAGAGGGAGGAGATGGAGGGGAGGGAGAGCATGGTTGTGGTGGGCGGTGGGTGAAGGAGGAATTGGGGGTTAGATCGGAAGAGGGGGAATAGTTAGATAGAAGAGGGAGGGATTGGAGTTAGATATGGGAGAAGTCGGAAGCGTGGGAGATGGATGGGTAGTTGGGTATATTATATACATCTGCTCATAGACATCGCTCTGCAGAAGTGGTGTGACTTTTCTATTTGCATGTGAAGAGAGAAGTCAAGAGTGGATCTCTCACGTTTTCCTTCCCTCTGTAAAGGTTCAATTCGATAGATAAAAACTGCTAGCAGGCTGCATGTACCCATAATAACATCGTATTCTATACACTCCATCCTTCGCTTGCATGAGAATGGGTTGGAGTCCAGAGTTCTTCCGGATTTCCGACGCTAGATCTATTGAAGCTGGTGCTCCTAGTCACGCCAGTACCGATCGTCCGAATACAGAACGTTGACAGCTCCACAACTAAATCGCGAATGATCGGTGGGATAAGAACGGATAAGAACGTCTTGGCAAGCTGCGGGGCAGACATGAAATACGTATGCTTCTAACTATGTATATACACGTCTAACTGTAAACATACACTTTTTTTTCCGGAGTGAACTTTTTTTTCTGTTTTCGTTTGCTTGCAGAATTAGACGCCAGAGTCTTGAGATCAAAAATGTTCCTATCTTGGCCAAGCGAATCTGTCACCGGTTCATGTTGTAAAATTTCCGGCTAGAGAGGGGTGAGTTTGACAGGTACAGTACACGGTGACGTCTGCTTGCATATCGAAAATTGTCCGCACAGTGTGTTGTATTTGATTGAAATTCAGATTCAACACAATGAATTTTGATGACCTGTAAGTTCACAGATAATGTGTAGATATTAACATACTCTTCGCATATCTAGATATGGATGGTGATAATCGTGGAGTATTCAAGAAGAGCCTTTTTGTACTTGATATTCTACTTCGTTGTGATGCTAGGCGCTAGCACTGTAAAGAGCAAACGGCTACTCGGCATTAGCGCTACTATTCCCTTCTATGAATGAAGGTTATTTTCTCTGTGCTATGCTATTCAAAACTTTTAATTTTCTGTCATAGAGAAGCATAGTATAAAGAGCCACGAGGTACTGACCAATAATTGAAAGGCCTGTGCGAAGACCGCCTACTGTATATAACACAGTTCGCTCGGAAATGAAAGGAGGGCATCGTATCGCGCGCAGACCACCACGTGGCCACGCAAGCACACATTCAGGCTGAATTACCGCCAAGCCCACAATATTAAGTGCTTAGGATCCGCCAGCAAGCCCGAACCGCGAACTCGGGCGGCTTTAAACTTCAAGCTAGTTTCCCCGTTTCGTCCCAAATAAACAAAAACCTGGGGATGAAACGCACCTATTTGGGCGCTTGACTAGGGTGTCATGAGATATACCGACGGAACTACTTCGTAGGTATGCTGCGACGGTTAAATATAGCATCAGGGGATGCCATACGTGGGAATTTGGAAACAAAGTAAGGAGGATATGGTGGGGGAGACGATCTTGGACTATTCTACTACTCCTAACGGAAAATATCTCCCCGTCGGTATAAAGTAAATGATGAATTTGGACTTCCAAGACAATGTAGAAAAGTGATTGAAGTAAGTGATCAGAAAACAGCCACCATCGCGTTATTTCTCCTATCGTGATTTTCTTTCTCTGCTGTTGATACTGTTGTCGTCGACTGCTTGTCAATATGTTCTTCACATCCAATCAAGTGGCACTAGCCATATCACTCCTTTCCACCACAGCCTATTCTTCGCCTACTCCCATCCTCAACGAAATCACCCCCGTTCTTGCCAAACGCGCAACTTGCACACCTGCATCCGCCGGCTATTCCAGTACCGATGACGTCCCTGCGATCACGGCAGCCATCAAAGCATGCGGCAATGGTGGCACCATTGTTTTCCCAGCCGGCGTCCAGTATTCGATTCGCAGCACGCTCGACTTCACCGGCTGCTCTGGGTGCACCATCAACATCGAAGGTACCCTCAAAGTATCCGACGACCTCGACTACTGGGAAGGTAAACGCGCCATCTTCTACATGAACGGCATCAAAACCGCCACCATGCAATCCCTCACCGGAACCGGCGTCATCGACGGCAACGGCCAAGCCGCATATGACTATTTTGCACAAAACAGTTCCTACGCCCGCCCAACCCTGCACTACATAGCAGGCAGCTCATCAGGTATAACGATCAAAAACCTCCAAGTCAAAAACCCACCCAACGTCTTCTTCAGCGTAACCGGCAGCTCCAGCAACATCGTCTACTCGGGCCTAACCATGACCGCGAAATCCAAATCGGACTACGCGCCAAAAAATACAGACGGTTTCGATGTCGGCGCTAGCACAAACGTCATCCTGAAAAATATCGTCGTCTCCAACCAAGACGATTGCATTGCGTTCAAGCCCGGCGCGAACTACGTCACCGTGAACGGCATCTCCTGCACCGGCTCGCACGGCATATC
Organism: Rutstroemia sp. NJR-2017a WRK4; assembly: GCA_002946385.1. Taxonomy (NCBI): domain Eukaryota; kingdom Fungi; phylum Ascomycota; class Leotiomycetes; order Helotiales; family Rutstroemiaceae; genus Rutstroemia; species Rutstroemia sp. NJR-2017a WRK4. The sequence goes on from NJPR01000094.1 coordinate 17,035, forward strand.
CGTCGGATCCCTAGGCGGCGGCGCTGGCTCAACCGATACTGTGAAGAATGTATACGTCTCCGGCGCCACAATGATCAACTCCACCAAAGCCGTGGGCATCAAGCTCTACCCCGGCGGCAGCGCGCACGGCACCGCAGTGGTAAGCAACGTCACCTTCGACGGCGTCACAGTCAAGAACTGCGACTGGGCGGCGCAGATCCAGAGTTGTTATGGGGAGGATACGTCCTATTGCTCGAGCACCCCAAGCACGGCGTCGGTGACGGGCGTGTATTTTAAGAACTTCAAGGGCACGACTTCGGCGAAGAATGCGCCGAATGTGGCGAATTTGGATTGTCCTGCGGTGGGGACATGCGATATTAATTTCTCGAATTGGGCGGTGACGCCGACGAGTGGGAGTGCGAAGTTTTTGTGTGCAAATGTGGATTCGTCGACGGGGTTGACTTGTACTTCTGGGGCTTCGGGATGATGTGGGGGTGTTGGCTTTTCAGATGTAAATATTTGTTATTTTTTCAGATGTATATGGTTTCGGTAGGTTTCATAAGAATGTAAATATTTTAAGAGAAAGTGTTTGTATAATGGAGATGTGAGATGTGAGATGTGAGATATGTGATTATATATTTGTGGTGTCATCTCAAAGTCACGCTATATCTCGGTGGTTTCGGTGGTCAGGTGAGTTGGCCGCTATTTTTGGGGCGCCACCTCCCTGTGGCTGGAGTCTGGACTTATATTGTGATTCAAACTCTTCTATCTGTATGGAGTTACTGGAGTGTATGGTGAGTGCCATAGATTCTTCGATCGTGAGTTAATTGATTCTATTCATAAAACAGCAAGAACACCATTGTAATTTAAGATACTTTTGGCGCACAAAGAGAAAACATCATACACATCTTGGAAAATAGTAACTATCCAAAGAGCTACCATTTGCCCGCTGAGACCTGCCCCTCAATTTGATGATGTCGAACTTAAGTGTATTTTCAATAACAAGACTCGTATTGATGTATCTACCGGCAAATAGTCTGCCATAAGAATACGAATACTTCGTTGCAATCAGCGCCTAATCTATAAACGCAGCAAGCATACCCAATACTCCACCCCCCTACAGAACATACAACCAAAAAGTTATTCCAAGTCAAAATGGCACATCTTCTGCATTGTCGGACGAATCCCCATCGTCTTCTAGAAAGTATCGATCCTCTGCATCTTCCGACGCCACCCCAACCTTCTGCAACTTCGTACGATACACCGTAAGCCACATCACATCCTCAAAGTTTTGCAACCCCAACCTACTCAATCTAAAGTACCTCGGATCATCGAAGCACTTCATAAGCGCACCATCATCAGCGCATCCCACCAGCATAACCACAACCTTCATCTTCAGTGGAAACGCCGCCGCTGGACTCCAAACCAGATCGCGACCGCACCCATGAAGCACCTCCAAGGCGCCTGCTTTCTTCATCCCGAAAGTCATGCCCTCGATTGCATTTGTGATTTTAAAGCTTTGAGTATCAATCGATTGGCGGAAATAGAAGACGGCGATTTCGGCGAGGCGGGACAGAGTAGCTTGAGGGTCGGCGGTGGGGTTGAATCTGACCGTGATGCTGAACTTTCGTTGGTGAGGGTTGAAGAGCGGCGCCAATCTCTCTTGGTGCCATTGGTAGCCACGTCTAGAAGTCGTATTAGTAGATGGAGATATGGAGGGACTGAAGATAGTATGGTTGCTTACTCTATCAGGGATCCGAAGTCATTGTAACGTGTTTGAGAGGCTCTGAACACGGCAAGATCGGTGAGGTTATCCCATAACGTGTAATATATGAATACCTTATCATCCTCGATAGCTGAGCCGTAATAAACTCCCTGGCATCCTTCTGCTCTTGAAGCGCAAGCCAGATATTCAAGGAGGATTTGCAAGTAGCTTATTCTTTCGATACGAGATTCGAGTGTTTGGGCTAGATGAACTATGTTCACTTCTGTGATAATGTCCATGGTTGATGTAGAAATAGAATGTTCTTGAGATGATGTCTGGAGAAAGTGTAGGGGAATCTTTTGAAACTTGAATGTCAATAACAGCTGAGAAGGCTCTTTCCACAAATGCCAGTCGAATTCGAAAACACCGTTGAGCCGTGTAGTTCCTACCATGAACGAATGAAAGCCAAGCAACTTCAAACCTTGGTAGAAGAGAAGATTTCCACATCAGAAGTAAGAACTGAAGATGCCCGAACAATTATTATGTAGAATCCCAGAAAACTAGAGCTATTTTTACAATATCAACAAATCGCAATCAAATAAGCAAAGCGGTGTTTGATGCACACGATCAAGCTTCACGCGCTGGTGGTTTTGCTCGATACACGTCGCCAGTCCTTCGAATCTCATCTTCAGCATCCTTACCTCTTCCTTCCTTTTCTAGCTTTCGCACTAATGGCAATACTTTCTCGCCGAAATCCTGGATATCGTCGTCGTAGTGTAGAAATGCCAGCAAGACAATGTCAATACCTAAACTCTTCAGCAAGAGGATCCGGTCGGCGACTTGCTCCGCAGTGCCAATCAACTTCGTCTTGAAGCCATCATTGTACTGCACCAGATCTTCGAACTTGCTATCCGCCCACATTCCCTTCTTGTTACTCGTCGATGATCCTGCTTGTTTCACCGCATCGCTGAACGCAGCAACGGCTTCTTTGTCAGCTTTGCCCTGGATCTCCGACAACAGCTGGATCGCTTCCCATTCGGTATCTCTGACAATTGCAAATCCATTAACTGCAAAGCGAATTTGATCTTCGCGACCGAACTTCCGAGCTCGCTCCTTGACATCTGCAATTTGTTCTTGGAATCCTTCCAGCGTATTTCCGTTCATAAAGTAATAGTCTGAGACTTGAGCACCATTATCTCGGGCGTCAATTGAATTGCCTCCTTGAAAGATCAAAGGATGTGGACGACCTGGAAGTTTCAGCGGCTTTGGAGAAAGCGGGTAGTCGTGGAATTGATAGAAATCGCCTCTGTATGAAAACTTGGGAGACGTCCAGATTCCTTTCAGACATTCAATGAATTCTTTACTCCTTCTATAACGTTCAGCATGCTCAAGCCACCATTGTCCAATACTCGTAAACTCCGCTTTGAACCATCCAGACACAACGTTCACTGAAATCCTTCCGTCCGTATATTGGTCGATGCTTGCGATCTGCTTCGCTGCGATTGCTGGATTCCATGGACCAGGCAGCAGAGCTGCAATAACATTCAGCTTTTTGGTACTATGAAGGAGCGCTTGAGAGAAGGATACGGATTCGTGCTGATTCTCCTACAAATTGTGAGTTGCAGCTTGGGGAAAAATTCAGACATAGGACTCACGGCCCCATACCCCGCCATGAATCGAATTTGCGTAAGAGCATATTCGAAGCCAACTTCTTCTGCGGTCTGCGCGTACCTGACATTGGATTTGTAATCCCAGCTATTCTGTTTGAGCATTGAAGCGCTGTATAACTGGACTGAGTGATACTCACTCGGTTCTCTGCGGTATTTTGGAAATCACCAGACCTCCAGAAACATTCGGCACCCAGTAGGCAAATTTGACACGATCAGGCGCATCGTTGACATCTGGAGCTGCAGAGAACCTTGAATTATGTCCGTTTGTGAGAATACCATTGGTATAATCCCTCGAGTTTCCAGGAGTGTGGCCATTGACATGGTCGCTGGACTGTCCGTTTATGAAGCCATTGGTATGCCCCTCAGAATGTCGAATGACAAGAGGGCTGTCGCTGCTGATCGTAATTGTGGTAGTCATATCCAACTGAATCCACTTGCCAGTGATGATTGGCTCACTTGGAAATACAAACAAAACCTATCGTGAGCAATGAAATGGTATGAAATGTGGGATAGCATATATCACAACGACTGGCTATGTCTGAGTAGCTCTGCATCACCTACCAACGTCATACAACCGGTACATCTTCAAGCGTGTACAGAGAGCCTTGGATGGAGAGGTCCCATGCCACATAGCGGCCGCGGCAGTTGAGGATATTCTTATCGCTCGGATGAGGGGTACGATGGTGCAATCTGAGCTCCATCTTATGCAAGAGGGCACTCGTGTGGCGGACTAGGATCTGTCGCGCGCATCACCATGTGCGCTGTGCGACCAAGTGATGCAAGATGCAGATCGTCAACATAGGATGTAGTCCCTACGAGCATGGCGCATCAATGGACAGTATAAGGGCAAAAGTCAATGTGAGAATGAGGACGATGTTGTTGAATCAGGTGAAAAGCTGAGCTAGGTCAATAAGGGATTAGTTCACGATTGAGCCACAATGTAGAAGCCACAGCGCGAAAGCCTCCATCCCGTCGAGCCCGTGTCAGAATTCGCATCAAATACTTCGTGACTGGGGAAAACCAAGTTGATAATCGTATCTTTCTTCAATCGATCATGCTGCCTGTGCTAACGGCACAACAATTCTTGGGCCATTTACCGACCCGTTTCTAAGTCTATCAAGCGCTCTATTTATCCCACGCAACCCGCCCTCAGCTACCTCAATGTCCGGTGTTTCTATCGACTTCTGCGCGAGCAACGTTTCTAACCATAACATCATCTCATCTCCAACCCTTGGCGCTTCATGAAATAACTTTATAGGCACAGAGTGGTATGCTATTCCTGCTGTCGGTATCTTAGGCACTCCCGTCAATCCGACAACGTGTGCCCTCAAGCCTGATTCGTCTCCTACTTGCATTGCTTGGGCCAGCAGCCCCGCGCTCTCCTTCCCTCGAGTATCCAGCCCGAACCTCAACTTACCTCGGGTGACATTTCTGACTATAGATACGGCTCTATCTGTGTCTATCCGATCTACCAACAGGTCTGCACCGTGTTTGAGCATACGTTCACCACTTCGCGCGACATCTATGATTGCAATGACTTTCAGCCCAGCAAGCTTAGCAAGCTGTACTGCACAGCAGCCTGTAGCTGACGATCCTATCTCGATTAGTATCGTTGATGGTGATGTTGATGATCGACTTACCTCCCCAAATCGCTATCCAATCGCCTGATTTTATCCTCTCGTTCTCTCTTATGCTCTTGAAACATTCACTTCTAATGTCCTGTGGGAGCGAGTCCTGAGACATGCATCGAACTGTTCGGAAAATATCCGGACCGCGGATATTGTCGTTGCACGACTCAAAATTCAGTCCTAAGCATATTCCGAGTCCCAAGGCGGCTGCGATGAAAGCAACTCCAAGTGGAGCAGCTTCCTTCGAAGAAAGATGTGGTGGAAGTTTGCACGCATTGAAATCTGATACAATCGCATATTGCTGATACGCAGACTTCCTTGAGTCTCTGTAATCGGTCGAGATACCCATGACCTTACTTATTAGTCTCCATCGCACATTCATGGTAAAGTTGCTTACAGTGTCGCCAACTTTGAACCTAGAGGCTGCACGCGCTGGTTTCACAACCTTTCCTGCGAGATCCCTACCACTGATGCAAGGCAACGTGGGTAAACCGAAGCCGAAGTCCCTTGGAAATGTCAATCAAGTTAGGTTTTGTACAGCGGAGATACTTACGGTGCTTTCCAGTCAATCGGGTTAAGACCTATGGCCTCGATGGCAACTAACATCTCTCGATCATTTTCTGGCTGTGGGATTGGCTGATTTATAATATGCGTGTAGGGTTGCTTGGGTCCATGCAGAAGAAGTGCTTCCTGAACCGATAGGGCGAAGGGCGGTTCTTGCGTTCCATGAATGCCATCGTTCCCAAAGCTATGGCTGCCTCCTTGCTCACCACGATCGACTTCAGGTTCGGTTTCTGGTTCGGGCCAGTTATGGAATACCGCTTTGGTGGTCTTTAACTCGGGAGTCTTGGGAGGCGTTAATGACAGATCGATTGATTGAGAGATGTAACCTCTAGTTGACGACTCCATCCTAACTCACTCCAAAGCTCCAGGCTATGTAGTTTATTAGTTTTGACATCGATTCTGCCTGTCGATATATACCAGCTCTACTAGAGTTCCTTTACAACACTAGGTTGCGTAACACGCCGATTTCGCGACAAGCAAGTACGTTGTTGCGTGATGATTATTACCGTATCGAATGCCGACTGATCTACATTTCATTATCCTCGAACGATAAGGTTTGTTTTCCTTGGAGGAGATTCGTCGAATTGTTACTTTGGGGGTTTGTACAATATGCACGAATTATGACGTGACGGATCTAGCGAATACTAGACCAGTGTACTGCAACATCTCAACTTTCACCATGGAAAAATTCCGGCATCTCACTACAAGTGCATGTGGTCTGTGCCTTCGCGGGGTCGTTCGCATTTAGCTCTGCAGAGCACATATCGATGGTTCCTCGTGCATAATTACATGTGCCAGAACTAGCCGTTTGTTGACCGGTTCATAAAAACCGACTGGCCTTCCCCTTTTCATTTATAGGATCTGGGAGGCCTCGGCAATGAGCCGCTGGACTGGACACTTCTTCTATGTCTCACGTTCCTGCATGACGAGGGATACATACTAAAACTATGCACCTGTGCATCAAGGTTTGACTCGTGGTCGTAACAAAATCCAAATAACCGCAGTTGATTTGGTCATTCAGAGAGACATCGTTCCAAGTGGATGAACCTCATCTAGTGTTAAACACTGGAAGTATACCAACAGCCACATGGCCAAAGATGGCAATACCAGCAGTTCTCCCAAGTGTCTCCTTTTCTAGGTTCTGTCATTGATTCCAGAGAAGTTGCACTGTCATCGTTTCGAATTGATTTGGAAACCATCAAAGCACAGTTCAGCGCAGATGAAGTCTGAATAGCACTTATATACAATGTACTACGTGGGATCCACAAAATAAAACGTTTGTGGATCTGTACCGGAAACGTTGGAAAGAAGTTTCTTTGTATCGCTGCCAGCACAAGATGGTTGTTGGCAAAATTCTGGAATGGAAAAATTTGCCGAGCAGCGAGGTCATTTCTTTCCACCTTCGCACTTCGCACTTCGCACTTCGCACTTCGTATAATTAGCAGTCGTGGGCGTTTGGTGTAGTTCAGTCAAGCATTTCCGAAATTCCATATCGGTAGATGAAACATGGAGCAATTGTGGGTCAAAATACTTTATTCGAAGCTTGGGATTCTTTAAAGGTGGGAGTTACCGGCTGCTCGCTACTCTAACAGCTCGTAATGGGCGGTAAGGGGTTCGCTTGGATGGAATATAAAGCCTTCAGATTCGACTTCACCATCAATCATCCACACATCAGCCGGTCTGAATTCCTTCTTTTTATACTTATCAGTTCTTTGGGAGCATATCCCTTACAGAGTTAGCCACAGTCATTTCCTCCCTTCACTTCCTTTCCTTCAGCAAGATGTATTCACAATCTCTCCTCCTCGCCGCCCTAGCAGCCACAGCCCAAGCCGCCAACCTCCTCCGCCGCGACAGCTGGGGCGGCGCCCTCTCCCTCGGCCCCACCACCTCCCACATCCTCACCGCGGAAACCGTCCTCATCCCCGGCCCCGCCCCCGCAACCCAAAGCGGCGAACTCTTCCTCTGGCCCGGCATGTCCAACGGCACCGGCGACCTCATCCAAACCACGCTCGAATCCTGGTCCTCCAATGACTGGTGCGGCGCCGTCTCCGGGCAATGGTGTGTGCGGGCTTCTCTCTTCGGCTGGTTCGGCCAACTCGACGGGGAGCCTGCGCCTGTCTCTGGAACTGATCAGGTCCGGATTAATTATACTTTGGAAGATACTGGGAACTGGACGCAAACTGTTACGAATGCGTTGACGGGGAAGGCGCTGAGTAGTTTTAGTAGGGAGAGTGGACCGATGACGGGGTGGGGGACGGGCACGGAGTGTAATAGTGAGTGTACGGGGACGGTGGCGAAACAGATTTATTTGAATACGACGATTGTGTTGGCGGGTAAGGATGAGGCGTTTGGGAAGACGTTGGGGTTGAGTGGGGGGACGACGCATAGTGGGGTGAGTACGGTGGATGGGGGGAAGACTTGGAAGATTGAGAAGATTGAGATTCCGGCGATGTCGTAGGGGGGTAGGGGTTGTGGTTTGAGGTTCTTGTGGATGTGTTTAGGTTCGCGTGTGTCTGTTTAGCTTCTTGTGTATGTTTTTTTGTTGTTGGGTATGTAGGTTTGTAGAGTTGCTGGGCGGTATCTTACCTACCTGGACTAGAATAATATGTGTTTTAGATTTAAGAAACTTTTGAGAGAGCATGAGTATATACCACTTCTTTCATTTCTATTGTTATATATGAGTATTATATTAAGTCCATCAAGGATTCTCTCTCGACTGAACTGCAGCCATATCTTATATGCTCTTAATCTAACCTCTAGATGAGATATTAGGTTCTCAGAATTCGTCGCACCCAGCTAAGTAGAAGGGTATATTGGCTACTTATTGGCTGTGGAAAGTTTTAATTTAGTATATAACCCCTAACTTGGTTACTGGATAGGTTATGGATTGGTTGAAGAACTGGAAAACTCAAGCGTGGGTACCCATTTCGCAGCCTAGCTAGAATAGAGAGACGTAAACTCGAAGACGGACGTTAGTGGTGATGCCTAGGACGAGTTCGCAGCATGTTGTTCTGTCAATGTTATTGCCAGCCTCACTGATTGCCAGTGCCAAAAGAATTTAATTGGAGCCAAGTATGGAAGATACTGTCATTAAATACGCACAATACTGCTAAGTGTTCGTGTTAAGAACGATTGAGCAGGCTTATTTCAACGTGTTACCCTTGCAGCTCCTACTAGCGACTCTAATCATGCTATACTCTCCCATTCAACGTATCTCTCAGATCCCGTGTGATTTGAGGCTAGAATATCATCGAAATCTTCCTGTGACGATCCTGGAACAAGTCTCAGAGGCCACTTCTCAATCAGGGTATTATTTTTCTTGATCCTTAATCCTGTCGCCTCACTGAGCTGCTCCAAGGAACACTCCTTCATGAATCGATCGAACAGCGTATCATAATCCCTGAAGAAGGCCAAAGAGTTAACGAATTTGACGGTATCGGCGTTGCCGGGAGTCCTATTTGTAAGACTATCCCGGCTTGTAGGCATGTATTTCATCACTTGCTGCGCTTCTACTGGCATGAACATGAGTTCATCCCTAGTAGTTAAACATTCACGTGCGGCGTTGAGGAATAAACCAAGAATAGTAGCATGAGGATTCTGAGACTTGCGTTTGAGAAGAGGAGAGAAGGTTTTGAGAAGCTTCTCGGGGCCAAGATAACCACGGTCTCCGATGTTTGAGACCTATGTCGAGTCAGTCTAGATTCAACTACAGGAAAGTGCAGACTAGAATCAACGGGAGCGTACCTCAATCCGATCGAAGTAATGGTTGCTTATGCCGCGCATCGCCATCGTGTGCGGTAGATCCATGGCATTGAGCTCGAAGAATTGAAATCGAATGTGAAGGTGCTTGACACGGCGACAGAACGAGTGGATCAATCCTTTCAAGTAGTAGTAAAGACTACCATTGATGTCATTTCGAGCTAGCCGGGGCACATATGTAAATTCTTTGACCGACCATCCCTCGATAGGATCCGCTGAATCCATCATTGGCCAAAAGTTGACATTCTGGAAGAAGGTGCTGTGCAGAAACAGTTAATTTGAGGGCCTTACAAAGAGGAACGTGTGCTACTTACGGATTTGGTACGTTGAACTCCTTGCGAGATTGGCCAAATGGGAGTAGGATACCGTCAGTTCTAAATTTTTTAGCGCAGACACGCCACGCCGGTGGACGATTAAAGAATGCTCGATCGATGTAATCTTTTCTGGAGGGAGCCAGTGTAGTTTTCATCATCAATGCTTGAGCTTTAGTCTTTGAAAGACCATCAGGAACCTTCAAGTATGAAGGCAGCCGGTCCCATGATTTTTTGGGCAACACTAAACTTAGAGTCTGGGTCCCAAAAGTCCAAGTTTTGGATTGTATAGAATCTTCCGGCCGGCTTCGAATCTTGCTACAGACATCCTCGAATAGTGGAAGTACCCGGTCGTGGAGACTTTCTATGGTACTCTCGGTGATGAACGCTGAGTACCAGACATGCAACATCATGTCCGCAGCTTCTATGGGATCGAAAATTAGAGCTGTGAGAAGTAGAATGACATTCCGTGCCACTATATCAAAATCCCTGTCGTTGATAACAACCTCGCATCTACCATCATACGTGTCGGGAAGACTGACTAGAGTCTTAATAATATTTCGGATATCCCCCGATGCTTCAAAGATAGTCAGCTCAGCTTCAGTATCGGACCAGCTTGTTGCACTAACCAGCAAACAGGAAATGAAGTTCTTCTGGGATATTCAATCCCTCATTCTTTGAATACTTAACAACATCGATAGCCGGGACGTTGCCCCAAAGATACTTCATCATACCATACCTCTCAGAGGGGGTGCTCGAGGACTCGGGTGTGTTGTTCTGGTCCATGAAGGCAGGCGTTCGTTTCTCGATGTCATACTGAGGTCTCCATGTCGCCTTCATTAGAGGGGACTTGCAATCATTTTTGTGTATCGGCCAGTGCGCTCCTTGGCATGCCTTGCTACAATACTTCGGATAGCTGTCAGCTAAATGCCATTGCCTTCGTGGCTCAAAACAGACCTGGACCAAGAAACAACCATTGCACACTTTTAAAGCGTGTTGTTTGCATGATGTTGGATTACCATCGATGATTTGTTCGGTATTGGCGCAAGTGAACTGCTCTCGCGATGGTTCACTCATATTGCTGGACCCACTGGCGTCTAAAATAGAGATATCAGGGGCGGACGGTAGAATCGTGGTTGAAAATTATCTCAAGGTCTTGGAAGATGTGAGTTGAACTCATTTATTATTCTACTAATTGGGTGGGAACTGCGCCGCTTTGCTACAGAAAGGGCCGGTTACGGAGGTTTGATGCGGCACAGAAAAGTAATTAAAAGTACTGCAGATAAGAAATGAATCCATCCTTTCGTCCCATATTCACAGAAGACTTTAGACTGAGCAAAGTATAGAGCAAACAATCAACAACAAAACCAGCCAATAACGAATAGAAACCATGATGTACGTGAAGCAAATAAATGCGGGAGTGAACGTATCTTCAATCCGCTTCAAGCCAATTAGAAGATTCGTGTGATGGTTACACTGCGGCGTAGCGCAACCATTATGCACTTCCAAACATCTCAGCCTTTTGGAAGCGAACAGAAATCACAAGAGTAACAAATCACTCTTGCGATTTTGCGACATAACTTGATTGCTGTCGTTACTGTTTTGTACAGGGGACAGCAAATATGCCTTCTTGCAGGTTCTTCGCTACCCCCGCGGGCTGTATGAGGGGCGATGCGTGTCGCTTCAGTCATGAAAAAACAATCGACACTTCAGCAAACGCGACTGCTCCTACGGCGACCCGTAACCTGCATGGGAACCTCAATTTACCAAAACATGCGCCCTCGGCCTCTCCTTGTTTCTTCTTCTCTAAAGGAAACTGTCAAAATGGGGCTTCTTGTGTCTTCAGTCATGCAGCCGAGCATGTTTCTGCTGAGAACACGGGCTCTTCTTCAAAGCCTTGCATTTTCTTCCAGGCTGGACGCTGTCAATTCGGAGCTACATGCAAATTCCAACATTTGGTTGATAATGGTGTTGGTCCAACGGTGTCAGAAGCCGTCACACTAAAGGTACGAATCAAACTTATCTAATCGCGAGGAATATGACTAATCATCATTTAGGATGATGTGGTAGTGGATTCATATTGTCGAGAGCTGCTTGGAGCGACAGCCAAATTTACAGCTGGCGGTCAAGTCTCGAAAGTATCTCTTCCATCCGACTTTTCTTCCGTTAGGATAACTGGTCTACCGCTTGATGCTTCACCCAGATCTATCGCAGAATTGATCGGAAAAATTGGAGCAAACATCCTTGACACATGTGTAAGGATTGCTTCCCCCAATGATGATTCCAAGACCCTAGCAGCAGACATCAGAGTCGAGGATCCTCTTTTCGCAAGTTCACTTTGTCATCATTTGGAGTCACTAGGAAGAAAGCGAGCCCAGTTTCTAAATCGCCATGGAGTACCTCACTTGTCGGTTATACCAACAACTTCAGCAGCCCTGGGTGGAGTCAGTTCGCACAGCATCGATTGCCGGAAAGTCATCTGCTCATGGCACAAGTCTGCTCGTCTTGCATGGGTTAACTTTCGTGGGGATAGAAGAGCGATGACGAAATTTTGCGACCGTTCGTTCCTAGTAAACGGAAGAACGATCGAAGGGGAACCCAAGGTCAGCTACAATAGCTGCACGGCATTACTGAAAGATCTCCCTGGCCACACTACAAAGAGAGACTTGAGTAGTGCCATGAAAATCTCGACAGGCGAAATTGAGCTTGGTATTCCAAGCTACACAGCAACTGATGAGGAAACTATCACAGCTGTGAATTCACTGATGTCGAAAATTGGCCCTATCGCACTCTGGGATGCCAGCACAACTCCTAGTGCAAAGAGAATTAAAGTCAAAGTCCGCTTTCAGGATGAAGTCGATGCTAGAGAAGCAGTCAAGCAATTGAACAACAAGAACCTGACGATTCTCAACAAAGGGAAGCTGTCGGTACAGCTTATGATCTCAGCAAAATTTAAGATTACCACTGATATATTCGACATTGTGAAACCTCAAATCATGTCAGCGAACAAACTATGGACTCAGAACCACGTTCATTTGAGCGAATATCGGAACACTGACATAGCTCAAAGATTCACGACCCTTAGACTCGAAGGAGAAAGTGGCAAGGAAGTCGCTTCTGCCAAGAATAATTTGGAAAATATAATCAAAGGCACGGTAGCTGAGGACACTAGCGGAATAATGTGGAGTGAATCGTTCAGGAATCGCAGCGGGCAACATAAATTAAAGTCCATTGCAGAGGCCACCAAAGTCATCATTGTCTGCGATAAAGTAGCATCACGACTTCGCTTATACGGTTCACCTGAGAAGGTTGAAGAAGCTCAGCAATTGATTGCTGATCTGGCTAAAGCTGAATCTTCAACAGTTCATGTAATCAAGCTTGAACTTAATGAATTTTGGCGGGCGAAACATGGTGCATTCCAGCGCATCGTTTCTGCACTGGGAAGACGCGTTGCCTCAATCGACACTATCTCCACACCAAAAAGAATACTTATCACGGGATCTACGGAGCAGTTTGAGAAAGCACTCGCAATCTTGAACGGAGCTCAAATTGATGGTTCTGATGCACCTGTGGATGAATCAGTGGTCGATCAAGACTGTACGATCTGCTGGACGCCTGCCGAAAAGCCAATGCGAACTAAATGCAATCATCTCTACTGTCTCGATTGTTTCGAAAGTATGTGTTCTTCTGCTTCAACTTCCGACAAAGAGTTTTCCATTTGCTGTCAAGGAGATGCGGGTAACTGCAGCAAGATTTTCTCGTTGGAAGAGCTCCAAGATCACTTATCGTCGAACACATTCGAAGACATGCTTGCAGCGTCGTTCAAATCCTACATACGACGTCGTCCACAAGAGTTCACCTATTGCCCGACTCCAAACTGCGAGCAAATCTACCGCCTGGGTGGTACCGCCACAACTATTCGCACTTGCCCGAAATGTCTATTGCAAATGTGTATCGTATGCAAATCCGATCACGCAGGAATGACGTGCGTGGAGTATAACTTCTTGTCTTCTGCGGAAGGCCAAGCACAGGCGTTAGAAAAGCTCAAGAAGGAGATGGGGTTTAAGGACTGTCCCAAATGCAAGACAACGATGGAGAAGACTGAAGGGTGCAATCATATGACGTGCTCGGGATGTGGTACACATATATGCTGGGTTTGTTTGGCGAATTTTGAGGTTGCACAGGAGTGTTACGATCATATGAATAAAGTGCATGGCGGTATTGGAATAGGTGATGGGGTGGTCGATCATGATCCCTTTTGGTAAATTTCAGGATTTGGTTGGATAGCATCTATGGTTGATAAAACATTGCCGGAATCACACGATGAAATAAGAGGAAAAGTAGGATAAGCAGATGGATCTATGGGATATAAGTGACTCTATCAATTCTAGAGGGATCCTAGGAGAACAAACAGGTTCAATTATCTACTACGTTGGCTGCTGGGTACCAGGTGCAGTACGATTTACATCTTGTATGCTCCATGAGAGAAGTCATAGTTTAGTTTCAAACGTTTTTATTGAGTTGACACTAATGCCTTGATGCTCAAAAGACCCGTGCAGCGTGTTTAGAAAAAAGATAGCATGTTGATGCATGATTGAGTAGCGATGCCCGCATTGGTTAGATGTCAACCAGTTGCAGAGTCTGCCGCACAGATCTTGAGGCACAGATAAGTCTCAAGAATTCAACAGCTTTCTATTTCTATAATCTAACCAGTCTGAGCAGACAAAACTTTTGTCTCTCTTGCGTTTGCCTCCGTCATCGTATTTCTAATACCATCTTTTATGGCAGCAGTAGGCTCCAAATAAGGTCTCCTCGGTCTCAGAAACTCTACAGCATTTTCTATACCAGCTTTTGGTGCAGTAAACACAGCAGCAGCATACTTCGTGTTTGCTATTCCTGCTTTCGTCGCAGATTCAGCCAACGCAATAACATTCTGCAAATCCTTCGCCTCCTCGTATTTCCCCTCCATCCAAAGATTATAAACCGTCGCCACAGCATTCGGAAAAATATTAGCAAACGCCGCAATGCATCCCGCACTTCCAGCTGCAAGTCCCCCAATCAAAAAGTCCGACTGTCCACCAAACACCGCAAAGCGCTCAACCGGGAATGTGGCCGATAACCGCTGGATCTTTGCCACCGACCCACACGTCAACTTGACACCTACGACCTTGGGATCCTGTGCGATCTCCGTAATGATGGTAGAGTCCAGATCTAGCCCATTGCAGACAGCCGGGAAGTTGTAGATGACAATAGGCAATCGTGATTTCTCCGCGACCTGAGCGTAGAACGCCTTCACCACCTCAGGCGTCGTCTGTTTACCAAAATAGGCGCAAGGTAGGACGAGGGCGAAATTAGCTCCGGCTTCGTGGGCATCAGAGATATATTCAAGCACCTGGCTAGTGGAATGCCCGCTGACGCCTGCGATGATCGGTGTTTCGCTCGGTACTGATTTTCGGGCCAGCAGAAGGAGCTCTTTACGCTCGGCGCGGCTGAGAAGGAATGTTTCTGCGTTGGTGCCGAGGATGACTAGGCCTTTCAACTTGGTATTTGCTAGGTATGCAAAGTACTTGGCTTGCTTGTCCGGGCAGAGTTGATCGGTCTCTGGATCGAAGAAAGTCACTGCCGGGACGTAACAGCCGGGCTCGGGCACAGGATACGTGTGCTTAAGTGTTGCTTGGCGAGCATTCGTAGAGGGAGTTTGTGAATTCATCTCGATGAGTGTTAGCCAGGTTTCTCGGCACGCGATGAGTTATTCAGTTCAAACTTATAGATGAGGTTGAAGCATCGTGTGGGGGTACAAGCCGTGAAATTGAAGGTGGCGGGGTAATCGGCATGCACCAAGTATTTCCGTACCCCGCTCGCCGAAAGTGGGATCTTATTCGAGTAAAGAAGCTTTATAGATGAGGCCATGAAAAAAATCTGGCCATCTACGAAAGGAACATACAATGAGGAAGTCTTGAAAGTTTAAGAGTTCTTCTTTAAAGTACATTGAGAGTTCGTGTGCTGACAGCGACTACGAATCTTTATGTGGCACCAGAAGGGGACCAGGGTTACTCTATGTATATATAGACCTCGATTCTCGAATCATTTCCAGTCTATTAGTAATTTGCACCCATCCAATCATTTCCATTCTATCAATCATTTGCAACATTTCAATTATTTGTACTACTTCACTCAATACACCTTTCGATCATTTGCATCGTACTTCAGGAGGCGAGGATCTACCCCAGAGCCGGGCACTCGTATGGTACACACGCAGCCTGAAATCATTGCGAAGCCATGGACAAGGGATTTCACCTATTAAGTTAGTGAAACATGTATGGTTTCCCCTTATCTATGAGATGTAGCTTTTCATGTGACCGATGACCGACCAGAAAGCCACTGCTATTTCAGGTTTGATAGAACTATCTACGTATCTAAATGTTCATATTCTGCGTCGAAATCACTTTTCATTTCTCATTCTTTCAAAAATTACCTAATATTCTGTGTATGCCAAAGGAGTAGAACTTCTTACTCATATCAATCAGCTGTCCTTTCAATGTAACTATTCCGCAAGTTTCTTCTACACACAAACGGGGCGTGTAGAACCCAAGTTGCATGCAGAATATGTCATCGTATTGAGTTGATAGATATCTACTATTGGCAGGGGAAAGCCTTGAAAGCCTCATTCCTTCAGCAGACACTCAGCAGACACATGATTACAGCCTCTACTCGCGATGCAATTCTAATGCGGCTCAACTATTCTGCATTATCCCGCTCATTTAGTGCAAACCAATTGATCCCATCATTAGGCGAACTTGGCGCGAGGACTGAGTCCAAAGGGGTATCAACACTCATTCTCGTGCCCGTTGTACTCCAGTCATTAGAACTCTGAACTCAACACAACTGGTTCGATGATTTCATCTTATCTCCAGGCATTAACTGAACTATTCACATGGTCTTTCGAAACTCGTTGTGAATTTGAAACGGTTGATGCGGCTTACCCGCAATGTGATGGTCGAGTTGTCGTCTGTCCAGACTCAAGAGGCAGCAATTAGTATTACCAATTACAGAACAACAGCAAGCCCAAAATTCGATAGCACCCCTATGAAAGATGAGGGATATGTCACCTAAACAAGCGTTGAAGCTTGGCAACGGGCTGATTGTTTTTCTAAATGGTCTATTTCCTTCACCGATTATACATCCTAGCACGATGGTAACATTGGAAAGGCTTTGGGAAGGCTTTGGGAAAGCCAATTGCGCGCTACTCTTGGGGCAGTCAAACCCCTCTTTACATGTAGTGTCACCCCAATTGCGTTCTGAGTCCCTTATTCGCCTGGTGATATTAGTGAGGGAGAAGTGTAACCAGGGCATATGTAACTATCGTTTGAGCATAAATAGACAAGACACTTCTTTTCAGTTTCCTAGCACCAAGATCTCCTCACTCTTCTTCTGGTGATATTTACCTTGAGGAAAGATTACGATCTATTTTGACCTACTAAACGTAATTCACAATGCCTTCAGATTCTGCCTGGGTTGCTGCTACAGGGAGCATTATTGGAGGTGTCGGTACTGCGGCAACTTCAGGTTTGCTATATTACCAATGTCGTAAGAATAATACGCCCAATCCAGCTACTCCTCAAGTAAGTCATTTTACTGTCAGAATGGTTTGGTTATTAAGAAAATGACGATTATTGAAGCTCGAGTCTGGGACCTTTCATTCGAACAATTCAGTCCCACTAGGTCAACTTGCGCATTCTACAAATCCACCTCAGCAAGTGATTCATCGTTCGAACACTCAAAACACAGCTGGCAGTAGCAGCTCTTATCAAGGCCCGGCACCGCAGCAAGTCGTCCATCGTTCGAACACCCAAAACACAATCGGGAGTAGCAGATCCCACCAAGGATCGGCAAATGCACCTCATTAAGGTATTCGTCGCTCGAGCACTCAGAATAGCGACAGAGCTGCCACGGTACATGGTTTCCAACAGCTTCCATACCCCAATGGTGATTATCCCGCTCCAGCGGTACCCTCTCGACGATATTACAACAATGCAGCGGCCCAAAGGCAGAATCGCCAGCAAACGCCTTACTTCAATGGGCAATACGCAGGCATGCCGGCCCCCAACACACTGCAGCGTACAAATACAGGCTCTTCATCTGGTTCATACTATTTAGCTCAGTCCCATACTAATTGATGCCATTCTCATAATTTGTGAGTTGACTTGAAGATATATATGAATTGACTGATAACGTACTCACAGTCAAGAAAGAAGGCCTCTGGAGGGTTTCCTTCTTAAACTTATTATCTCATGCTCTGCGTTATCTTCTATGCGGAGCAGATTTGATGTAGAATTGATGAAAGCTCACTCAACCACAGATTCGGGAAGAATGAGGTGCGATCAGCTTTTTTCAAAATAAAAGTGGCCAGAAATTGAGTTGGAACGACCGATCTTGCCAATTAGGTAGGTTGCCTGACAGATAGTCAATAAATGTACGAAACTTGCTTTATTTAATGTTACCATCTGTCAGAATCGTATCCTCCAGGTCTCAGACGCACATATGACATGCATATCTTAAGCTCCGTCTCAAGCTCTGTATCCAGACCTAACTACTTTCCAAATTGTTGCTGTATTAATTCTAGTCTTTTGGCTTCTTACTACGAGCTGGGATATATAACCTGTTCACAATTTCAAGAGGTAGGTCTATCAAACCGTAACAGCTCAGTTCATATCCTTGCACCTGCTTAGAAGTTGAGAGCCTCATCACTTCAGTTGTTACCTTGATATTCTCCTGCTTTTTGGTCTTCCTGACCATCAATTTTTGTGCCATAAGTCTGATGGCCCCTATGTCATGAACCTGGATGCATCTTATCAGATTCTTCAAGCTCATGCCTCACAACACCTATGTTGTCTTTCCCTCTTCATAGCTTCTCATCACCGCTCCTTATTATCACTGTTTTCTCCACCTCCCCAAACCCGACACCCGTGTTCGTTCTCCTGCCTCTCACTAACCCATGATAAACTTCGCATTAACCAAGAAAACCCGCGATAGCGAGGCAGAAGAGACCTCGCATTGCTAGATACAGAAACGCAAGAAGGAATAACATAGCACAAATGGATTCAATTGTTCTACTAGACTTCTATATGTACCAACACTTAACTCTGTTAGATCGCAGCTACCTCGAATTGAATCTCACTTTCTAAGCCGAATACCGCATTTATCGTGTATTAATTTCTATTAATAAAGCTTTTATCCCGAGTGAACCGTCGCCAGTCTAAACTAGATGCCTGGCCTAATCTCTCCCAACCCAATCCAAACGCCGTCCTTACCCCAGACTCCTTATAAAAGCCAAGCAATTAAAACTTCCAGCACAATCAAGAATCTTCTTCCTCATCATCATTATCATCCGTTTCCATCTCCTCTCCCTCTTCACTATCCTCCCCTTCCTCCCCACTCTCATCCCCCTCCCTCTCATCTCCATCCATCCACTCATCCTCCTCCTCCGACCCCATCCTACTCCACTGACTCACCGCATGCAACTCCGCCGGCCACCTATTCCTCAACCTCCTCGCCATCCTCTCCTCCCTACTCGGCCTCACCTCCCACAACCCCGTCACATCATCCCTATCCAGATTCGTTCTCGGCTTAATGCACCACTCATCCGGGATATAATTCTTCATGCCCAGCACCAGTACTTCCACTAACGGTACATCCCACTCCTCATTCCCCTTCACATTACCCCTATCCCTCTCATCCATCCCATCACTCGCATAACCCTCATCCCGCTCCTCCTTCTCCATCTCCCTATCCACCCACTCCTCCCACGCTTCCTCCACCCCCACTTCAATTTCCAAGGGTTTCAACCCCAACAACTGACTCATCGGCACATTCAACGGCTCATAATAAACCACCCTCGTATCCGGCATGCCCATCCACTGATCATACGGCTCTACCAACAAAGTCACAGACCTGAGTTCCGGGAGCCGTCTTAACCACTGAATCAACCATCTTCCTTCCTCCGGCTCCAGATACAGGCCTCTTGCTAACCAAACATTAAGCGGTAATGCAATATGTCTCACTACCCGCATAAACCCATCGTTTACCCAATCCTTTGGAATCCCTCTTTTCCCACCATCCTCTCCCATCTTATCCCCATTCTCCCCCTCTCCATCCTTCCCCTCCCCATCCTCCTCAAAACCCCTTCCCAAAAACTCCCCCAACACCCCATTACTCCACGCCGCGGCGGGCGGCAGATACAGCGTATCGACCCTCGGATCCCAATAAAAGTTCCTCCCATCCTTATCCAGCGCCGGGCCCAACCCTAATCTGAAGACCCTCAACCCTACACTCCGAGACTCAGAGCACACATGCATAATCGTCGGGATCGGAGCAAAGGGACCGAGTAGTTCCGCATGCGACGAGGAGTAGGCGTCGATTTTTACTTTGAGAGTGCGCGGGGCGGGGAGGGCGTGAGCCCAGATTTGGAGGCGGAGTTCGGGGGGGAGGAGGGGAAAGAGGGTGAATGTTGTGGGGAGAGACATTTTGTGTGGGATATGCAAGGTATAGTTGTGGTTGTGATCCGATTCGAGTAATTGTGCTCTGAGATTTCATACACCCTAATATCCTCTCTGGACTGATGCAGTCTCAATCAATCAAAGCATACCAAATCCCCCTCCCCATCCCCGCGGACCCCCCTCACTTAAGACATCTCCCCATCGTGGCTCATGCGCAGCATCCCCAACCCGCAACCCCAATAACCCGCGCGCCTATCGCGGCCGGCAACCAGTATCCGCGGTCGGGTCTCTTACTTAAGAGCAGCCCGACCCGAATGCCAGCCCCAGACCGGAATGCTAACCCGAGACACATGACCCTACACGCAACCCCACAAAAACCCTTCTCAGCGTCACGGGTCGCGACCTTGGGAGGATGCTATTTTCGTCTTCGGGAGTACTGAGGATAAAGTTGTGTAAGGGAGGGGGTGGAAGGTCGGGAAAGGGGTGCGGTGGATAAGGTTTGAGATGGAGATAGAGTTTGAGATGAGATGGAGGGTTACACGCGGGTTGCGGGTCGGTCGGGGGGAGGTGAGTGTGAAACGGGACCTAGGGGAAGAGGGGAGGGGATGTGGGGTGGATGCTTTTTCCGCAGTCTTGGGGATTGGTAGATGCCTAATGCGGTTTGGATTGAGGGTCTCAAGGGGATAAGGGGAAAGGAGAAAAGAGATTGAGAGATGCGGGTTGTTGAGATAAGGAAGAATATACGTAGAGAACTTTGAGAGTAGGAAAATTCAAAGTTTCATGTCTTGAGTACCTGGCGCGCCAGCAGCTAGTAGCATTGCAGAAATCTTAGTCCAAAGTAGACCTACTGAAATGGACCTTTCTATGAAAATGAGATGTATATTGAAGTCGTGTTCTCGTCTCCACAAACTAGAGCTCACCTCGTTAAAATGTTGGTTGGCGTTGGTAGAGACGAGGACGTGGAGGATTAGACGTTAGACGAGAGACGTTGGAGTAATACGGGCACCGACATCTTCCAAAGCCGCATAAGCATCTATCACGAACAGGATACTCCTGAACTCAACGTTGATATGTTTTAATAATTATACTCAAATATTTTCAATTGCTTATCAGCGTATATAATGGAAACCACCACTTCACTTCGCCCCACCGTCTACTACTGTATGTGTACTGTACAATCCACTCTTCTCTCACCCCAAGTACCACCTCATCAATTAACCACCTACCTACCAGCTATTATCCCAATCATCCTCTTTCTTTCCCGCTCCACCCATTCCACTTCCACTCCCACTGCCCCCCGCCTTCTTCACAGCCGAAGTCCCAAGTGCCGAGTTCTTCTTTGGCGCAGCACCGCCAAAACTACCCCAAAAATCATTCTTACCCTCTTCCCCAGGCGCATTCTTCTGCTCCCCTCCGTTACCTTCCACAAATCGATTAAATCCATCTGCAGCCGTCTTTGCGCCCGCTTGTGCGTTCTTGGCGACTTGCGCAGCAGCGAGTCGAGCTTGAGCCGCAACGTCTGATTCTGCGATCTGTGTAACAGAGTGAGAGCGTTAGTGAGTTGTAAAACATGTAGCGGAAACAGGCATAATTGTAAAGAAATTCGCCTACCTTGGCCGCGGTGGGCTGGATATAACCTTCATTAACCGTCTTCGCCGTCTTCCCGACCGTTGTTGTAAACCATCCGAATCCTTTCGTTAACGCAGCCACTGGATCCTTTTGCAAATCCTCGAAGCCCGGTAACTTTGGTTCGGTATTTTCTTTCTGAACTGGTTGACTTCCGAAACCTGAATATTTCCCTCCCTGCGACGGTGGTAGATGATCAGGTCTTTCCGCATTGACTGCTCCCAGTTTGGCAAAGTATTTATCGTCTACCACAATTTTTCCGTTCGAAGGACTTGAAGCGCGTGCGCCGAGAGGAGTTTGAGATCTAGAGTTGCTGGAACTAGTATTGGAAATGGAGGTTACGTTGTTGGCGGGTTTCGAAACTGGCGCTTTTGGGACTGGAACGTATTCTCGTTTCTCGACCTTGGCAGTGAGTCGTTCCTTGTATTCTTCTCCTACTTCGCCTGAATATCTCTCTGCGATCGTTGCGTCGTCCCATCTACCGGCCGATTAGCTTTGTGCACTCCAGCATATCATTAGCCCTGTCGCCAGGCGCAATGAACAGCAGAGAGTCCACCTACGTGATGCCACTCATAACATTGCGCTCGTCCTCATCAAAGAACTTCTTCCATGTATTATTCCCCCCTTCCCGCATCCGCTCAATCTCCTGCGCCTTGAAAGCATCCATAGTAATACTCCTCACAAAGCTGATATGCACTCCGAGTCCGCGATGAACACCGGCGCACGTTAAACATATAAAAACGCCAAACTTGGGCGAGGCCCATTGAGGTGAAGGCGCGCCGCAATCCGCGCATCGATCATTTCCGTTTGATTTAGAGATATCTAGGAGCTGAAGTCTCTCGTGTCAGAACAATTCCGGTCGCACAATGTAGAGCCATTATCGGCAGATGAGTATGGGACCAAGATCTGGAGAGGAAGTTACCTTTGATCTCGTCTCCGGATCAACCTCCCACATAGCCTTGGCCGCCATCTTGGAAGCTTCCTCTTAACTTGTGTGCGAACGTGCAGTAATTTCTTCTACCTTTGCAATATCGTTTGGTCCGGAATGGCGCACACGTGTTCACTTCTAATGACTCTAGTATTTCGCTCGCGATAGTTTTCAGCAATTGATTGTGAAAATGCAGATCTTTAACGGTCAATGTACAGTAATGTCGTTTGCGCTCGAAATATGTAGTGGGGCCGTGGTCTCAGGAGAATTGCATGCTAAATTTGGGGTACTTGTGCATTTGAGGCTAAAGTGCGCTAGTAAAGAGTCTAGACCAATCAGTGGGAATATGGATGCCAAGATAAGGGGGCAGGTGCAAGGCTACCATTTTCTACCGCGGGTTAAAAATACGCGAACACAGATGTTCTACGTAAGTTATCATAGATATCGATCTGACAAGAGATAAAATGTAAGAGGTCTACATGGTCATAAGTTACATCATCACGTATAGATCAGTATGCACAATCACAAGTTTTCAAATTCCCAATACCATTGTCTACTCCACCATCAATCATAACGATAGGTATCATCACTCATTAATCAGTAACTTTTCCATTCCCCCATCCCATGGAAGCACAGCAGAAAGAAATCTAGTGTACACACCAAAGAATGCCAGTGAAATGGTAATAAGACATGGTTTTGGAAAAAAGTGTCGTAAAGAACTATGAAACCCTACTCGGGTTGAAAAGTTAAGTCTGTCAGGATGAGAACGAGCATGAGAGCTCATAGATCTATTTAGACGCCATTAACAAGTCCGCCCAGAGTGTGATCACATGTCCACCTAAAATGAAAATCGTCGAGTAGTCGGTCGGTTCCCTGGTAAATCCCAACAAACAATCCACCTTCCACTCCTAAGTGCTCCCACAAATCGCCGACAATGGTCCAAAAGCAACGCATAGCAATGCATCTGTTAACTGCCTGCGACTGCAGCACTTTCGTCATATACATCATACAATGACCTCCGCTTAAGCGGCGGGGGTCTCGGTCTCGGTACCGTTGGCTGGAGCTTCAGCAGCAGTCTCGGAAGATTGAGCGTTAGCGTCGTCATCGGTCTTGTCTGGGCTGTCAATAGCGACCTTGACAGCGATTTCACGTCCCTCGATTTCCTTTCCGTTCATCTCAGCCACAGCCTTCTGTTGTTGCTCCTCACTTGCGAGAGTAACGAAGCCGAATCCACGGCCTTTACGAGGCTCACCACGGGCTTGGAGCTTCTTGACCATGAAGCGGGGGATAGGTCGGAGAGCGATCTTAGCAGAAACGGGCTCGTAAGCTTCGAAGAGTTCCTTGAGCTGGAGGGTGTTAGCTAATGAATTTTATAAGGCGTTCATAATTGCGTACCTTATCTTCTGCAAGATCGTATGGCAGGTTGGCAACCATGACCTTGTTCTTTGATGGAATTCCATCAGCCGGGGGCCCTCGCTCACGGCGCTCACGGGGAGCACGGTTGTTTTGTGGCTTGGCATCCTTGGTCTCTGTGGAAGCTTGGTTGGTAGTATCGGTCAAAGGTAGGACCTCAGTAGTGGCAGGAGGCTCAGCAGCACTCTCTTCGGTTGAGCGAGCCTAATATAGAATTAGTGATGATTCACACAACAAAAACTCCAGCTCTCCATGCTTACAGCATTGCCGCGGCGTCCCCCACGTCCGCGTGCACGGCCACGTCCTCGTCCAGATTGTCTGCGGCGTCCGGTACCCTCACCACCAGATTGACCCTCACCTCCGCTAGCACCTTCGGTCTTCTCGTTGGATTCTGGCTTACGAGCGAGTTGAACCGAGACCTTGCGGTCAAGAATTTCCTTGCCAGAGAGCTCGGAGATAGCACGCTCGGCCTCAGTTGGAGTGGAAAGGTCAACGAAAGCGTATCCGACTGGGCGGTCGGTGCGCGGGTTCTTGGGGATGGAGGTGGATTCACTGTGCGTTTTTATTAGCATATGGCTCAGTGAATGGACGCAACTTCTCAGTTTGGATAGAGCAGAGTCATCTTGCTCGTGGGAATATCGCAAGCACTCTATGTAGACGAATGCAATTGCACAGATAGAGGCCACGCAGCAAAATAATAACATGGAAAGATGCTCCAGGGTGAAGTCCTTACATTAAGTAACCCTTGAAAAAGGATTGCAACTCCCCCTCGGTGGTCGCGTACGCGAGGTTACCGATGTAGAGTCTTCTTCCCTCTGCAGCGCTGGCCAAAACCGCCTCCTTGTCGGTGGCAGAGCTGGATGCCTTGTCACCCGAAGTGGGCTCGGCAGGCTTGTCAGAGATGGATGTGTTGCCAAGAGAGGCAGTAACGTCGTTGACGGCGTCAGTAACTTTCTCCACGATGCTAGACATGATGATAGATTGAAGTTGTGGTGTGGTAGGTTGGAACTGAGTAGAAGCTTGAAGTTGTGTGTGAAATTGATCGACGTTCGCTGAAAGATTTTTGAATTTCTCTCTGAACAAATGGGGGAGTTGTTGAAAGGGTAGCTAGGTGCCCTAGTGGTCTGGTTTTTGGGGGAGGGAGGTTGGGTTGAGGTTGTTGTTGTGGGTTGGCACGATCTTGTTCTCGAAATTGGGATGTTGTCAAAAGGAAAGGGAGGAGAGGTTTCGATTGCGCGTGCGGTAAGAATATATCGAAATTCCTTAGCATGAGAGCTGCCGCAGTTTAGCGAGGGCGGACTTTGCCGTAAGTGGTTTAAGGCGGTGGATTTAAAGCAGGGCTGGGACTCGAAATTTGCCTTATCTTGAGGGGGGGCGAGAGGGTCAAGAGGGTTATCGAACCCATTGGTGTGGAATCCGAGTAAAATCTCACTAAAAAGCACGAATTTTTACCAAACATTTACCAAAAATTACCAAATTAAGATAGCACGATGCTTCGATAGTCTTATTATTCTGGGTCCGGAGCACAGGAAGATACAGCATGATAGGGTGGATGACTGCGTTCGGACGAACCTGAAAAGTATGGGGAAATCGGGGAAAGAGTCACTGTCACCAAAGCGTACGGAAGTAGATTTACAACAATGCTCAGTCCAGCAGCCAGGTACGGTTACGAGAACAGAGAACATAGAGCAGACCGAGAACAATAGACGTTTCATTCTTATCCTCAAGACAACAAGTACATACAGGCAATCTATTCAGCGCCCAATCATATGTGATCTTGCCTCACCGTCTCTCGTCCATGAAATACTCATCTCTTTTCCCAACGTTAACATTCATGCAGGAGAAATTACAGCTGGCTCTCACCGTACCACTGTGGCTTTCTAGACTTCATAGTGCGTGCATATCTTGGGTACATCATCATGTGTCACCGTTACAATCTAAAGATTTGACTGTAATTCCTCTTCCGATGTGTCTACCCATTCTCTTTGACTTTGGGCCTCTTTGTTTCTGCTTCTCGCAATCTCACAATCGTACAAAGCATTGTCGCAGCACCTGTGTCAATGCGCAAGGCTATCTGATTTCAAGGTTATGGCTGTTGATGATACCTGGGATTTTCCTTGGCCTTTAGAAATATTCGAACAGAATCCATGACCTTCAAGGGCCAAGCTTCTGCTCGCCACGCTCGCTCTGTAAGGGGTTCTTCGGGTAAGCACGACAATGCTGTGACAAAGTAAAAGGGGGAAGCTCGCAGCCTTGTGAGCAATCTCGTGACTCTCAATGTCGTGTTTCTTTGATGACTGATGACACAAACGAGAAAGAGCGAAGAAAAATTGATCTCTTATCGGCGACTTATCGGAGCTGAGCTGCCACAGGACGTATGTTTCTCACAACCAACATCCAGCGACAAGATATCTGTAACAATTACTCGAAAGAGATAGAGAATACCAAAACCAGATGTCTGCATCTCCGAATGGTCAACGACATGATAGAACCGCGCTCATATTGTACGGCTCGGAAACGGGCAACTCGCAAGATCTTGCTGAGGAATTGGGTCGTGTGGCGGAACGACTTCATTTCATGACAAGGGTGTGTGAGATGGATCAACTCATTGACCTTGTATGTTGCCCCTCATTGGTGCGACCCTGCTTTGGCAAATGATATATAAAATGAAGATATACTCACCAAAGATCTTCGCCTACGACAGAATGAATTATCTACATACACCTTTGTGCTTTTTACGGTCTCCACTACAGGACAAGGAGAATTCCCTAGAAACTCACGGCAATTTTGGAAAAGTCTACTAAGAAAGAAGTTACCTCCTAACTGTTTGAATCACGTATCTTTCACAACTTTTGGTCTTGGAGACAGTTCTTATCCAAAGTAATTAGGATGGAAAATTCATCACTTGTGAAGAGTGCTGACCGTGCACTAGATTCAATTTTGCGGCTCGAAAGCTGCACAAACGGTTAGAACAACTGGGCGCAAACGAAATATATCCTCGTGGAGAGGCAGATGAACAACATGAAGACGGGTAAGCACGCCCATTCAAGTGAATCGCCCGATATTATTCTATTTACTTCAAACGGATTCAACCGCTATGGAAGTATAGCTTCTACTCTTCCATGCTCAACCTGCTATTCCTTCAAGAACTCTAACATCGAATAAATAGTATTGATGGAACCTTCCTGTCCTGGTCTGCTGATTTCAGAAAGACCCTCCTCTCAACGTATCCTTTACCGGATAGTTTGTCGCCGATACCCGACGATATCCTTCTACCTCCAAAATATAGCCTTCAGATTAACGAAGAGTACTCCGAAAGTGTCGAAAACCCTCATTCACCATCGAAGATTGACGTCAGCATTAAACCTGAAGTTGATGCTGAACGTGAAGGTGAATTAGACCAGGTGCAATCGGACAGTAACGCAGAAGACAAACCGAATGCTAACCTGAACTCCGACCTAAGCAGCCACCAAGTTGAATCAAGCACTGAACCACTTCCAGAGAGGTCTTCTGACGAGAAAGACACTATGGCGACAATGGTTACAGAACCAGCCTGGCAGGGGCCCAAACCTCTTCAGCAATTAAAAGATGATTGTAATGACCCACCAAACAGCATCGACAATGACTTCCCCAAAAGCGCGCATCTCGATTTCGATGATTCGATCATAGCGAAAGTCGTTGGCAATGATCGCGTCACACCTACCGACCACTGGCAGGACGTCCGGAAAATCACCCTCAATATGCCACTGGCAGACCCCAGCCTCAATCCAGGAGATACAATCACAATCTGGCCCAGGAATTTTCCCAAGGACGTTCAAACGCTGATCGATCTCATGGACTGGAACGACGTAGCCGACAAGCGCTTAATATTCAAACCCCAAGGCCTTCGCTCCTTCAATGACCCCTTCTTCATGACCAAAGCTCCCGGTCTCATGCCCGTCAAAAACTCCACTCTGCGCGACCTCCTCACCCACAACCTCGACTTCAACGCCATCCCCAAACGCCACTTCTTCTCCATCATCGCGCACTACACCACCGATCAAATGCACAAGGAGCGCCTCGAAGAATTCCACAACCCGATCTACACCGACGAATTCTTCGACTACACCACTCGCCCCCGCCGCAGCATCCTCGAAGTCCTCCAAGACTTCCCCAGCGTCAAACTCCCCTGGCAAAACGTCACCACCATCTTCCCACCCATCCGCGGTCGCGAATTTAGCATCGCCAGCGGCGGCATCCTGCACAAACAGCTCCCTGGCCGCCACAAATCGATGAACGTGGAACTCCTCGTCGCTATCGTCAAGTACCGCACTGTGCTGCGCAAAATCCGCAACGGGCTCTGCTCCCGGTATCTTGCGGCTATTCCTGTAGGCCACGAAATCACCATTGAAATTAAAGAAAACACACTCTTCAACCATATCCCTAAAAACGAGCCTGCCCACCCTCTCATCCTCATCGGCGCCGGCACCGGTGTCGCCCCACTCCGCTCGCTGATCTGGGACCGTGCACAGAGACGAATAGCCTCCGCCCCAGGCGTGAATTTCGGCTCCACGCTCCTAGTCTACGGCGGGCGCAACCGCGATAAAGATTTCTTCTTCCGGGACGAATGGCCACGGCCACAATTATTCGTGAGCAAAGTGCTAACTGCGTTTTCGCGCGACAACGAGGGGAAGAAATTCTATGTGCAGGATGTGATACGCAAGGAAGGGAAGCTGATCGCGGATATGTTGACGAGTGGCGCGATGGTGTATGTGTGTGGGAGTTCGGGGAATATGCCGAAGGCGGTGAGGGAGGCGTTGGTGGAGGTGTTGGAGCTGTGGGGAAGGAGGGTTGGGGTGGGGAGTGATGGGGAGAGAGTGGTTGAGAAGTGGGATAGGGAAGCGGCGGAATATACTATTGCGATGTTGGAGAAGTGGAAGAGGTATATACAGGAGACGTGGTAGGGGGTGGGTAGGGAGGAAGGAAGGAAGGACGGAAGGGTGTGGATTGTTAGGGTGTGATGCCAGTCATTCATATTCACCGTTAGTTGATCAAAAGTCATTAGAGAAAAATTGGAATAGGATGATAGATCGTATTTATTTTCTATCGCATGAATTCCGTCGATCGGTTAATTAGCTGCTGCTGGTATGTAAGATGAGATTGATCTATTTGGAGTGCAAGCGTGAAGTATGTTCAACTGAGCAAATAGATAAGCACCAGCAACAAAATTTCAGAATACACTTCTCTTCTCCATAGCATAACTTCTCCTATCCCAATCCTATCCCTCACCACCTCCCCATCCTAACCAACCACTACCAAAACCCAACAACTCACCTCGCCGGCATCATCCCATCCATCCAAACCCCCACCTCAACCCTCACCTCCATCCCATCCACCTCTCCCCTCCCCCTCCCCCTCATCTCTCCCACGCACACCCCCATCTCCAAATCCACCACATACGCCCCCCTCCCCCCCGCAACCTCACTATCGAACCTAATCCGTGCACACCGATCCGAGAGATCCGTGCCGTTAACCACAATACTGCATATCTGCGGATCGAACGGGATATTTGCTTCTGGAGACAGCAGGCAGAGAGTGAAGGTGCCGTGGAGGGGGAGGAGAGTGGTGTGCAGGGAGAGGAGTTGGGGTTTATGCGGGGGTGGAGGGTGAAGGGTGCTGGTTAGGAGGGAAGAAGAGGGCAGGAGATGGGTTGTGAGGCCTAGGGGGGTGGTTTGCAGGGTTAGGGAGGAGGGAGGTTGGTGCGTGCTGAGGACGGGGTGCGCGGTGAGGATGTCCCAGCCTGCGGGGGGGAGGGTGATGAGGATTTTTGTCGCTGTCTCTGAACCCGCCTTCAACGGCTGCGTTACCTTACTCGACGAGAATGAGCGAATGATATATTCCATCTCATTATCAATACCAGGAAAGTCCGAAAGACTTAGAATTTCAGAGATGGATTTTGACGGGAAAGGATTAAACAGCCCGAGAACAGGCACACCAGAACATATCGTCGTCGTGCAGATCTTCAAGATCCGATGTTCTTTGTCGCTAGCATACGCGTACGCGGTTTTGCCGGGCCGGACGAGGAGTGTGATGCCAGGGGTTTTGGAGCCAGGAAGAGAGGACAAGGAAGGTGCGGTGAGGAAGGAGAGGAGGGTGGTGTTGTGCTGGTTGGGAGTGTCGGTGATGGATATGAGACCGCCGGAGAGGCAGCGTGCGGCGGCGTGGTAGGATGAGAAGTCGGGGGTTGGGGATTTGGATTCGGATGGAGATAGAGAGGGTTTGGTTTGGAACATGTCCCAGTCTGGGGTGATGCCTTCGAGATGGGTGGTTAGAAGGGAGGCGTGGGAGTTGGTGTGGATGTGCCTGGTTGTGTTAGTGGTAAGGAGGGGAGGGATGTAGGTAGTGAGGTTGTCTTACCATGGATGGGAATCGGGTTGGTTGGGCCAGAAGTCGTCGGAGTTGCGCATGGCGATTCTGTGATTTGTAGATGATGGATTCGGAGATAATAGGATTTCGGGAGAGAAGATGTTCGATGGGTATTGAGCCATGCATGAAATCAACTTGTTTCCGAAATGTTTTGTCGCAGAGGTGTGGATAGCTGCTTGATAGGCAGGTATCAAGTCTCGTCTATCGGCCGAGCTCTTAATGTCATCCAGTAACCCTTGGGTGTCTAATTTGACTGCATTGATACCGCAGTCAACCAGAAAGCTACTACGCATTAGTTCGACGACTTCGCTGTAGGAGCATGCAGCCCAAACTTACGCATAAAAGTCATCGTAAAACCTCTGTACGTCCACACTATCAATTACCCAGATTCCCTCGCCTTTCTTCATGTCAACCCACCTTATTTTGTACTTCTTTCCAATCTCACTGTCCGGTTCAATCCCTCCCCAGTATCCGAAAACGCCGTGCCAGACGCCGATGTTTTTTACCCATGGGAACTCCTTCTTGATCTCAGATACTAACTTTTTGAGACCGTCTGGAAATGATTTTGAGGAGGCTTGAATGCTCGCCAAGCGGTGCTGGAAGATAGTGGAGCCGTAGGGAACAACAGACTGCCAACCATCGTCTATGATAATTGTGGAGGGGTAAATGCTTGATGTATCCAGGTCGTGGAGGGCAGCCATGAATGAGCTATGTGTTAGCTCAGGCCCAAGCGAGTTCCAGGTGCAATATATGAGTCCATTGTGAAAATCGTCGTGTGTCAAAGACTCTGCCTTGTTTCCTCCTTTCAGAGGGTAGCCTTTGTCTGAGCATGGCTTTGTTCCTCCCCTTTGACTTATCAGCTCTTTTGTTCGTGCCATCACCATCCCAATACCCTCTTCTATCGTGTTACCGATTGCGCAAATCAAGAACCCGTTCTTTGGCGTCGTTTCATCATTCCTTCCCAGTGCAATAATATTCCCTGCCGCATCTGACTTCAGAGTCATCACAACTCCATCGGTGCTCATAGCTAGCACCACGAAATGATAGCCATCGTTCCTCAAGAATAAGAGGAGAATCGCTTCTTCGTCTAGAGTGAGCTTTGAAAATCCATGTCGAGGACATAACCAAAAGCTCGATTGTCGGACAAGCGCAAAGTACCTGGTGAAATTCGTTGGGAGACCGACGACAAATTGTTTGAGGAAAGGCTCCCGGGACGACGATGCTGGTATTGGGATGGATATTGTCCATAGTGAGGCCGTTGATGAGTCAGGGACATGCGTTTCTATCCTACAGTCTGAGGAAATGCCGTCAATATAATTCCCCAACGGGGTAGTCAATGCGGTTGGAGTCGATGGACGCTTGAAAATGAGCTCCCCATCGTCCAACTCGTCAGGGCCATTTTTGACCCATGTCCAATCCGCCTCTCCTTTTTGACGATACTTCACCGTGAAGTTAAATGAATTACTCCTATCCGTCCAATTGAAAAGAGTATTCGTGAAAGTAAGTGGTTGATGCTCGTGATGCGGGGTGTTGGTTTCGAAGGATGACGTAATCGGATTCGGATGGCTGTCATTGAGCTTCGTTCTTCTCAGCACAATTATCCCAAACAATTCCCGTACAATATCAGTACTCACTACCTCGATTACTCCATCCGTCTCGTTGAGATCCAATTGCTCCCATTCCCGACTGTAGGTGCCGTTGTGCCAAAGCGCCACGTCCCAGCCAATCTCTTCGGCGCCGTCCTCGGGGAACAAAACGACTGTGATAGGTAACTGTGTACCACGTTAGCAGGACGGCCTCTCAAATCGGTATGATGATCGGAAACGCTGATATTCGTACCGAGTCATCATCATGGATGGTTGTTTGTCCTAAGATTGGATCACAGACGACTCGAGCGGACATTATCCGATTATCCTATTTTGTCCCTGTTGGTGCAGTTTGTCATTTGTATTCATAGACGCGGAGTCTAAGGTCGGTCTTTTGGTAGGAAGAATCATCACAGTCTAAGCGGGCTAGCTGGTCTCTATTTCAATCCCACTCCTGACCCCGCCCCCGCCTCCACCCCGCTAAGATAATAGTGGATTTGAGGAACACAGAGCGACAACAGGGAGTAATTTCGGTTGGCGCCGGACCGAAATAACCTCGCGTGCAGTAAGACAGGAGTTTAGGGGTTCAAATCTAACATTGAGCAGAGGTACTGTACAGCACCATCCCATACCCTGTCAATCAGCTATTCTACCAGTTCGTCACACATGGAAGCAGCATTCTTCGTTGTTAGTTTTCTAGCACAAGCAATACCTAATTTCTCGCACGACGGGGCTTCACGGAAAGCCCACTTTGTTGTTTTTAAAACTGCTTACTATTATCCCTATGTCTTTGTTACTGTTCTCTAAGGTCACTGTCTACTTTCTTCTTGATGCGTGTGAAGGTGCTTTTAAAAAATCTCGCATTTAATTGAATTTGCTAACTTAGGAATATGTGTGTAAAATCACGCTGTAACTCAATCCCCTTTTAGGTTTATCCAAAAACCATCTTAAACGAGTAAATATCCTCCCTCTAACTGAAAGTTTCACTACAGAGATGCGAGTCCCACACTCCACCGCTTGAGACGGTCCTCTGACAGAATTTCTCCAGGTTTCAAGTTCGGGCTTGTCGCAAGCCAAGTGAGTTTTATGTTAGGAACAGGGAGCTCCAAGGCCTTAATGACATGGAAACCGGCATATTCGAATGCCCTTTGATCTTTAACATCCGCGCCGGCATCAGCATATACAAGCTCCTCTGGGCCAAATTCTACAGTTGGTTCGTATGATGGACAGGGTGCGAGATGACTCGGATCTACTGGCAGGCTCCACCAAAACTTCATAAAAGCTTGTATGAGCTCAGCATAAAATGCACTCTCTGGTATATTGGGGTTAAGAGTTTTTGCAAACAGAGGCCAGCTTTTCTTGAATCTCAATCCAATTTCGCCAACAAATTTGTCCGGATCCTCGGTTCCGTCGGTTTTCTTAACAAAAACGGCCATATTGATTCGATAAAGGTATTCTTGTGCATCAATTTCGTTCTTGAGCCTGTCCTCGCTCTTGGTGACATTTTCTGCATCCCATTTGAGGATCTCTCTCAAAAGCTTGGTGTACTTCTCAACATCGGAGGATTGGTATGGGCGAATTATGAAGTGATTGGTGGTGATAGGTAGCGGAAGATCGCTCTTGATAACTTTGCGGGGTGAGGTAAGGATGGGCAGAGCCCCAGGATGAATGTGAACCTCAGTAGGCATCTTGAACTGGTTGAACGAATGTGGAGAAGTTGTTTGACTTTTTGAATTGCTTGAAAGAATTTTGAGAGGTTGCTTGATTGTGAAGAATAAAGATTGCGGATATGTCTATGGCAAGTAATTCTAAGAAGGCCAATTTATAGGCCATCTTGAGGCAATTTTCATACTTCGTGATGTTACGCAGCGACGCTGATTCAAAGAAAAACAAGACAGACAAGGAAAAGCATTGTGATTGACTTGCAAACCCTTTTCTTTGGTGATTCATGCGCGAAAAGTTTCTTTGTATGATGAATTACTCCTAAACAGAAACTTTTTCTGTAGTCAAATAAAAGACGTTCCACTGATGTAGAAATGACCTAAAGTACGCCTCATGCTCTACGAGTCATACTTCTTATATATATCTCATTTTTCTGGCTTTTCAATTATTCACAGCCGATTATTTTCGTTTGAGAGACTCACTGAGAAAGTACAATCACGAGAGTAAAAAGCGCAACTAAAGACCCAGACTTCTTCTGGGCTTCATACACGAACAGTTATGTCATCAACCCAGGGAGCTCAGGCCGGGGGGGTTAGAAACAGAGAGTCAAAAGGGCTACTAACGCCTGACGAGGATATCATACGTCATGAACGAGCAATTATCAAGCGTAGACAGCGAATGGCCGAAGCTAAAAGCTATCTATCGAGGCACGAGATCTGTGTCACGCATAACTTGACGCGGTTAGACAACGAAACGAGAGAATATGTCGAGGAAGCCATCTTAGAATTTTTGGAAAAGGGGATAATTAAATTTGATATTTCGATGTCCGAATTCCTCGACAGGATAAAGTGCTGGCAGTACGTTGCACGTTTGATACATGAGAAATACATGATTACAAATCCTAATGGTCCAGAATTGTCATTTGGAACATCTGGACTTTCTGCTTCTTGGCGCAGGATGCAAATCAGAGTCCAAGCACCTCAATGGTTGAGATATACGGGGAAGTTTCCTATAGATCCCCAAGAGTTCTGGAATATCGCTTGGAGCAATCATAGGAAAAACGTCTTACCAGAAATGAGTGAAGCGACGAAGTGGTTCATTTTCGCCGACATTGACAACTTTACCACGAAAGAACTGGTTAAGGAAGACGAAATCTCAAGCCAGATAACCTCAGAAGATTGCTATGCAATTGCGATGGGTATGGATTACAGAGAATTGGAGAACAGCGAGAAATTCTTGCGCTGGATTTATACCCCGGCACCTGAGATTGATGAGAAAGCTTTCGATAAACATATGGCATTTACTTTTGACTTCGAATGATGGGTTATTAGGAATTATTACTTAACTAGCATTACGTTCGAACTTAAGAACGGCCGACGAAATTACATGTTGAAGTTTAAGTTATAACGGTGACTTGCAAGAGGAGGATTTCCGAACCATTAATAGTTTCTATCCAATAACTCCTAAAATCATGATTCTTGCCTCCAACATGAATCAGATTCATTGCATTTAGGGAGAAATCCCATCTATATCTTTAAGCTACAAGTATCTTAAAATAGCATTATAGTATATAACATATATATATGTTAACACACACTTTAATACTTAATACTTCCTACGTCTCAAGAAATCACCCCTATGATATATAATATAACTATCTTTTAAACAAATAATTATTCGCACAACTTCCGTGATCGCCTATATACTCTACAGAAAAGTCAAGCCAGTGGACATGAAGCAAGGGTTTCTTATTTCAATTCCGTGAATCCGTTCCATATTGAGCACTGTGAATGATGTATGGGGGAGGGTAGCTGAGTGAGATGTCTAACGTTCGTTTCGGTCCACTCATGCATCTAGCAGCCTGTGGTAGGCAAACTCTCCACCAACTTTTCTCATAGTCACAGCTAGCTATTCACGGCACTTCCCAAATAACCGCGAGTGGAATTATTCAATGAAGAATCAGTCAACAGCAACATGTTCATCCACGGAATAAACAACGAGTAGCACCTTTGGATTTGACTGGCAGAACGCTACAAGAGAATGGCTTTCGCCTTTGAGATAGGTTTGATCGATCCATCACCCGGCTGAATTCCAAGCTACCGGCTACCTGCACAGGCTGCATACCGCGGGAAGTTCTTCATAGCGTTGTTTTGGATAATTATCGATGTGAATTATCTCCCCTACCGCACGTTATTACGACGGCAATACTTCAATTTATGCCCAGAAGCTAGTTCGGCCTACGGTTTCGTTCTTTGAACCCATTTCCTGATGTGTGTTGCAAAAACCCACACTTCAGTTCCAGCAGCGACGGATACTCACAGCTGCCGGAAAATCCCTACGTTATAGCATACGAACTTGAGAGTAATGCGGCGGTCAAATTTTTTGGATAAGATTTAGAGGAACTTTCAGTAAGAACTCTGGATAGCTCCGCTACTAGCGAGGTACCGGTACTGTAGGCTTCAGCGGAAAGATTCAAAAGCTCTACTAGTAAAAAGCTGGGATTGTTTTCTTTTGATTTGTTTCATGAGAAAGCTTAGAACATCAAATCAACCGTGTTAATTCCTGGTTCAGGGTGAGGTAAGTTTTCCCGTTTGAAGGAAGAAGATGAACCTCTATGTGACCTTTTTTTCTTTGTAGTCTAACTGGGTGCAGTTATATACCTACCACAACATGATCTGCTTCTGCGGTTTCATTGGCTGAATCCGACACTCTTCATTCATGTGCGCAACAAATTTTTGGAATTGTTCGGTAATTGTTGCGACGACGAGAAAGTATTTCACTTACTCCTGAACTTGTATAAATACAGCCAATCCCCCATCTAACTTTGTAGAAGCTTCAACAACTTATTGCACAAAGATATCCTCGAAAATATCATCGGTATTCAAAATATCGTACCAAGCCCCGTTAGTCTTTGCAACTGCCAACTCCCAGACGCTTCTCGCTTTCAAGTAGATACACTTCTTGCTACCAAGTATTCAAATGCCTGTAGGTATAACAACACCCGGCCTCTATTTCATAAGGGAAAACCTTCTTAGTTGTATGGAATCGGAGGTTCATGCTCGTAATATCAACCGCAACGAATTTGCTGAACATATTCTTCGAAGGGGACTTAGCGATAGCTGTGGCGAGAGGCTATTGGATAAATGGACAAGTTTGAATCATGAGAATAGTACCCCGATCCCGGAATTCACCGGCAGATTCTTCGGGCTTGAATGGGGGAGAATGATTCAAAGAAGAATGAGGGCAGAATCGAAATCGAGAGCGGATGTATTAGGTGAAATACACGATAGCTTCTTCGGAATTTTTCATGAAAATGCTGAGAATTCTTGGCTGCCTCAAGAGAATAATGTAGCTACATACATGGATGTGAATGCCCACTGGCAGCAGTATATCTTAGCCTGGGAACATTCAAACATACGTGTCGATAATACATACGGAAGTGTGCAAGATCACTCCGGTAATCAACAGGAACCGAATGGTGCAAGCAACGCTGAAGAATGGTTAGATGATGGCCAAACCAACTTCTTCGAAGACGCATATGCAGTTGGGGGGTACAGTCTTCCAAGTGATTCAACCCTCAATACATCGAATACCCCCTATCATGCTGATAGTAACTCTGGAACAGACCTTTCGTCTGAAACCTTGAACTACGGCTCCTTCGATCATCCTATATCACTTGATTAGGCTGCGAAATGGGTACCCATGGGTGGGTAATTGCCATCTCCAACCCACCCATGGGTAACCCATGGGTGGGTTTTCGATTTCTTCAACCTACCCATATACCCAAACAGGGTTGGCACGCCCCCTATAAGGGCCCGTGACAGCCACTGGCTGCGAAATGGGTACCCATGGGTGGGTAATTGCTATCTCCAACCCACCCATGGGTACACCCACCCGGTGGGTATCCAACCCACCCACTGGGTATGTTCGCAGCCTACACTTGATATACCAACTTCGGGTGGTGCTATTGCAGAAACTCAGAGTACGGAGGATTTGTCCCCTCAAGGAGACTCTACGCATCTAGAAGTTCCACCAGTACATGAAAGCTCCGAAGGCGCAATGCAGGGGCCAAGCGTATTGCCGAGTCAGCCCGAGGCCGGCTTAGCTTCCTCATTGCAGTCGAACTTGACTAGAGAGGTAAGCCCGCAAGGTAGTAGGGTGCTCTCTACAGCTAATAATCCAGAACCCTTGCTAAGGTATATAGAGTTTATAACTCGTAACGCGAGAAGGGTCGTAGAATATCTGATAAACTAGGGCAAAAAATCCTAAACCCATTCCGGAGCATCTAGTAACTAAGATTTCATCCATATTTTATAACCCATTTCAACCAACGGCTCTTATTCAATACCCATGAGGTCTCAGATTTTTATAAATGATAAGATATATTACCCTATCGATGCTTTTCCATTTGACTTCTGATAATATGTTCTGTAATAATGAAACACGAAAAGAATAGAAAGGAGCAAGAAAGGATGCCTTATGATGATGATTAATCATTCCTCTTGAACGCAACAAAAATAATGACGGAAAAAAGGATCAAACAATGACATGCATCTACGGGGCGGAGCAACGAGAGCATAAAGGTAGTACACCCGTGGTTACGTTTGATCAATGACAATCATCAAAGAAAAGTATAGAGTTAATCGTATATAAATGCTACTGTATCATGCATAAGAGTTCATGGCGATTGGTAGTACGATAACTAATAGCGACGAGTAGTGGTCGGCATTGAACTGGCTATCAAGCAGTGTTCTCTAGTTACAGGTGATAAGTGTTCAAGTTTGCACGAGTACACAAGTAAAAAGAAAATGACATCTATCGGTCGAACCCAACGACAAATGGAGGTTCAGTCGAGCCTTGAAGGAGTCCGACGCTAGTCCTCCAATCAGTGCTCCCAGATTAGAGACTAGAGTAGAAAAAACGAATCTCAATATCTTTCATGATAACAAAGGGATTTTCCTGCTTACCGGCAAGCACTGGCAAACCGCTGGAGCCTGACGAGTAACCTTAACCGTGCAGTCAGTTACAATGGCTGAGGATGACGATTTCGAGTCGGTTGAATTGAAAACTTCTGCTGGTTTAGCTAACACTGTTCGCAGCTCTAAAATTGTTTTGCACGGGTATAAAAGGGGGTTTGATGCTGCCGCCCCATTTACCCATTGAACGCACATGAAGATACTGCCTGCCTGCGAGGTGAGATAGGGTAGACCGTGGAAGTAGGTGGGAAACAATGAAAAACCCAAGTGTCGGAAATTGCTGTTTCATTTTCAGTTGAACAACTAATAAAGGCGTAACGATTCAGTGATTTTCAGACAAGATGAAAACAAAAGATGAACAATATATATGATGGAAATTGAAATGGAATGAAACGGTATTGCATCTAAAACTGGCTGCTGCACAGTACCCTCTAACAATTGAAAATGAATGAACTCGAAAGATCAGATGCATCTCAATTATTGAAGGACATATTTTGGAGACGTCGGGCAATTCGACTATATTGTGAGCGATGGAATCGATGTACAAAACCTTATAAAGCAGGAAATGATCCTAATACAGGTATTAGCAGATTTGTATTCGATGAAAAATTGGTTGAATTCATCAGATCTGAATTTCATGCTGTTGTAAAGTTTCATATTGGTATGTGGCTTCTTCCTTATGATGAGTTCAAAGTAAGATTTCCGAATGGGTTTTGGACACATGTTGCACTTGTTATGGCTCAGAAATATAAATGTCTTCATCGGGAGTCTAAAATAGACTCCCAATTTGCTAGATATGATTTCGCCAAGCATTGGACCAATCTTTGGATATACTGGTATGGTCCTATTCCTATAGAAGATATTGAAATGCTGAAGAAGATATATTATGATAGTTGTGAAAAAGCTGTCGACTTCTATCCACTAGATTATGATGTTCCAGAAAAACCAAAGGATAAGAGTACGTGTTCCCCGAGCAAGACGTCGAATAATCCGTCTCTTAGCCAGGTCATCTATCCCTCTAGTCAAATAGAACAGAGTGTCAATGGTATCTCTCATCAGGGTGACGGGGCAGTCCACTACTATGCGGATCAGGATGCGACTTGGGATGCGACCCTTCCCCTGGGGAATATCACCGGTCAATCACTGGAACATTACCTTCATGAACCAAGTATTAGTCCGGACTATCATTATGGTCTATCAGAAGTACAAGAATACCTTATGCATCAATCATGGGAATATCATCTTGACCAACCATATTAAACCAATTCACAAGCAAACTGATTACTCCTCCATCCAACCAGAACTTCCCAATGACCTTAACACACCCAGGTAAGAGCTATTTTCTTTTGTCACCAAAATCCTTGCGATGGTAAGATCTGAGCGAGAGGAGGGTCCATCTCATAAGTGTGATGTTTTAAATAAATACAATATAATTTTAAACCGATAATTAAAAATGATATAGGTTGCTGAGTCCTAGAAAGTCTAAGGTCTGAGTTTCATAAAGTGACTGTAACTTGCGAATAGATTG
Organism: Rutstroemia sp. NJR-2017a WRK4; assembly: GCA_002946385.1. NCBI lineage: Eukaryota > Fungi > Ascomycota > Leotiomycetes > Helotiales > Rutstroemiaceae > Rutstroemia > Rutstroemia sp. NJR-2017a WRK4. Next base: position 57,271 of record NJPR01000094.1, read on the forward strand.
TCCTTCGAGTCTGGAATTTTGAGCTACCGGAGGTAGAATCAGAGAGGAACTATACTTCGGGTTAGGGAATGCTACCGAAAATATAGAAATGATGAAAGTATGCCAAGATAGTTTCTTAATTGATAGTGACTTAAAAGGGGCAAATCTAGATATATTGCTCTTGCCGAGCTTTACATCTAAGCATGAGAATCTGAACATCAAAAGTGGTTGGAGCTCCAAACTTCCGCCTCAGCTCAGCATACTATACCGGCTACGGAACTGTGGGAAACCAAAAGGCCGTCCCATCTTCCTAAAAGCCAATCAGTGTAGAATCAGCGGTAGCCTAAGAGCAAGAAACTACCTTCTGGTAGGATTGCTAGCGGCAAATGACTCCCGGATTACTCTTCGTCCGCAACAGGGTCGCCTGTTACACAAGATGACTCGAAGATGAGTGTCTAAGTAATGTTTGCAGTGTCTGAACGTGTCGCTGCTTATGATGTATACATCTCGTGACTTTTAATTGCTCACTCCGTGGATAACATGTATTCACCTACTATGCACCGAGATACCAGGAATCCTGGTGTACTAGAGTTCTTTCATAGTTGTTATCCTCTGTTTTATTTTCTTTGTGCACAGAATAAAGACGAACTGGAATAACTCTTTATTGTTGCATTTTAATCATCTCTAACAATCTTAGACGTGGTATGAACAGTAAAGTCATCGAAGTGATAAGTCTATGGCAACATGCTCGACATCAAGGTCATGATGTCCCAATCAGAACACTTCGCAGACTTCATCATTTTGTCCAATATTCTATGAACAAAATCTTGGTTTTTTCAATCAATATAACATCCTAAGACCCAAAAACAGCCTAGCTCTTCTTGTTTATGGTCAGAGCCCAGCAGCAATGGATACCATCCCGAGCCCAAGTGAGTATTTCGCGTCTTTAGAAGCAATCAAAGCACGCTCATATACTGTACATGTGAAGCGCGCATGCCTTAAAGCAACATTTGTAGACTGGCGAAAAGTTGTTGGTTCCCATTGCTCTAGGAAGTCGACGAGAAGACGTTCTTCGCTTAGTTCGCTGAGCGATTCAGATCTTCATAATGAATATTCTTTCCTAAAAACCAACTTTGAAGATATTCTCAAGGACCATATCGTTCTATGGGAACTTACTCGTGATGAGTTTACCTCATCGGTTCCACGTTACTTCTGGGCGCATTTCGGTTTGGTCGTCGCGCAAAAATATAAGGCCAAGACCGGTGATGAGGAATTGAACTACGCGTTTGGCCGTTGGGATTATAGCAAGTCATTAATGACTGTACAATCAAGGCATACTACAATGGAGAGTCGTGCGGGGCGAGAATCTAAAAATCACAAAGAAGCTACAAAATTGTTCCGTACACAATTTTATGACAGCTGCTGGGAGAGGGATGAAACCTCTTCTCAAAGCCATGTTCTTCCAAAAGAGGACCGACTGGGGGGTAGTGGTGATTGTAGCAGTGAGATAATTCCGCAAATCTCGCAGCCATATTCGGCGCCCACACATACTGAAGAAAGCATGGTATATGAGGACACTCAGAACATCCAGCTGGAGAATACCCAGATTAACAATAGCCTCTCGAACCAAGAGGATTATACTTCGGAGACCATGCCGATCATGACTGGCGTATCGGACCTAGAAACACTCCTTTGGGAGGGTACTTGGGAGGCTATGACGGATGAACAAAGATATTGGTTTCAAGATTGTGGGGAGAGCAATGGAACCAACCAACATGAGGCTTCTTTTCCAGCAAATCAGGAATGGCAACCAATGTGGTAACCAGATTGTAACTTGCGTCGAGGTCAGTATACTATATATCGGAAACTGTCCAACTCTCACTTGATCGACCTACCCTGATGCGAACGTATGTAAGTGCGAGAAAAGCCTCAATCTCTTACTGTTGTATCTTTCATGCGTAGCTCTACAATTACATATCCAAACCGTCACGTCTTACACTTTCAGCACCAGAATCAAAAATAAACCCCTATTTGTTCCCATCTTCCCTTCTCCATTCACACAAGAACGATAATTTGGCAATACCACAACATCATCTTCACCGCGTATCTTTCCTAAATAGCACGCATTCTAACATTGTCTCCGAATATGTTGAACTACTACCATAACTACTTAATTCTCCCCAACCGGCCACAAACTCCGAGTTTTCTTTCTACCTTACAAAAGTCCTGGACTTATGAGAAAACTCTACAGTTCTATAAGTAAATCCATGTTCCCGACCAAACTACTACTAACTCCAGCAATTTGGCAGCAAGTGCCTAGATTGCCTCTGATTAAGACCTTATCATCCTCTTCTGACAAGTGGGTACCACCATACCATAACCCTCGCCATACCCTACTGTAAATGTCATACCTTCGGAGACGCAAAGCTGGAGAAATCATCTAGCCTGATTCAAGGATGGGAATGCTCGAAGACCAAAAACACCCGCGAGCAGGAGGCTAGGAGCAGGATGTGTCACCGAATGTGGGGAACTAATGAGGGCGGTATATTTGTACACTGAGATACGGAAGAGGGTAGGTTGTGGCAGGGCTTAGACGAGTCAGGTTGTTAAGGAATAAGAATCTGGGCACGGATTTCGTTGGAATAGCTTGCAAGAAGAGTTCGAAAAAGTGGATGTCAGTGTTTAGAAATTGGGTCGTTGCTGGACCGTTGATGATAGGGAGAGCTTTGTAGTTAGTTATTTGGAGCGAGAATGAATGACATAACTGACTAGCTTGAAACCTAACTATTGTGAGAAAAATTAGATCTGAAGTGTTCTTGGGATAGGTACATCTAGCTGAAGGGAGTTAGCCGAGGCGTAGTGTACGGTATAAATATCTTCTTCGATAGTTTATTGAGAATTCATTTCACATAGAAGGTTCATTTCACATAGAATATACTGAACACTACTTTGTATGTATGTGTCCATGCAAGTTTGGCAGGGTTAAATTGTAAAAAGGCTGATGATGCTTATATTTTAACGTATCTTGGTGAGTACCTATTAGTTTGATATCTTTTCTCTAGATATTTTAATACGATGGAGATCTAAAATATTGGGTAGGTTGGGTCAAAGTCTGCTGGCGAGCCAGTTGATACCCCACCCCCAGGCCTCTACTTCTCCTCCCACCCCTAAGTCTCAGAAATGTAGAGAGACAGCGGGCAATTCTCTGGTCTTGCGCCATCCTCTGCCTCATTTCCGAATCCCAATCATCACCCATATTGCGTGGAAAGGGCGAAATATCTGGGTGTAAGAAATGAAAGGCATAACGTTCGATCAAGACACGATCTTGTTCTGCCACTACATCTCCATAAACCGAGCGCCGAAGGAAAGTCACGAGGGGAATTCCTAGATCTGTGCCAATGAGGGTGCCGTAGTGCACGCTTAGAAGCCGATACTCACGTAGTCCGCGCCATTCCTGTATTCTTTCAGCTATCATATACTCCGGCGATTTGGTGCGCTCGGGAAGACGATCGTGCATATTCGTTGAGCAGTGCCAAAAATAGCCGAGGGAAACGATTATATCTTCCGACTTGTCTAATCCAATGCGGAAATATGACTGACCGTGCTTAACTCGATAATATTCTTTGCAGATTTGGTATAGTTGTGGACATGTAACTGCGAGACATACAAGGTCAGGAACTGGCAAAAAGTCACAAAGACTAAATAGTATCTCAGTCGGCATACCTTCGATGAAGTTGCTACTTGTAGCCTGGGTACGCATAGATGCCATGGGAACTTCAGGACTTGTTTGCTGGAGCATATTGGAAAGCGATACCTCGAAGTCTTTGCGGGGAATACTTGCTGGAATCGCAGACATGATTGTAAATGCTTAGGATAAAGACCTTGAGTGGGATGACAATAGAATGACCTAGTCATTATGTAATCGTTCATGTAGTGGATATCTGATTCAATTAATAATAAAGTCAATCTAGTTGTTCAACTAACAAAGAAGAAAAATTTATTGTTTACCGATTCGTTACTCCGAGTCTTTTCAACTGTTTAGTCTTGTGGAGAATGGGAAATTTCCGACGTCTCTGTTTGAAATGATGCAAAAGACGTGATGTAGGGTGATTTGTGGATGATAACTCATTGCCTTACTCCTCATCTTCCCAAAGCACAGCTTTCCGTATTACCTTGGAGTGCGGGCGGCGGCGGTGACTTGAATCGGCTTTTTATCGTGAGGATCTTGGTTGAGGAGAGTAGAGATACAGTGGAAGGGATCCTTGTGATAGCTTGGAGGGTCTGGTTTTCTCCCCTTCTCGAATTGGATGGAAACACATGGCATACATTACGCTACAGAAGTCACAGATGAACTCGCACTTGAATCCTCAGCCGTAAACAGGTATTCACCTCATCTATCACACCATAGCAAGACACCAATGAAAGGAATAATAATTCAATGACCGAACTATCAATGCAGCCATAACTATGTCACATGACTCTGGTATCTCAACGAAAAGAAAGTGTATGCAAAACCATGATGGAAAAACTGCTCCCAGCCAACATTGATGCAGAATTTCGACCATCCCATCCCATTAACTCCCATTAACCTTTGCCAAAATGCAACAACATCCCCAATTAGAACCCTCCAAATCTATCTAAAGCATACCAAAAACCACTGCCACACCCGCAAGCAACATCGTTCCAACCCCCAATGCATTCCCATTCAGCGACAACGAGCCCGCCGCAAGGGAAGCGGATTTAGTAGCACTTGGCGAAGGACCCGTCTTGGATGCCGAATTGCCGGTCGTCGCACCAGGCACCTCCGTCACCGAAGTAAGCGTCGAAGTACCTCCATTCGTGGCCGTCGCGGTACCAGTGGTGATAGTAGTACCATTCTGGTACACGCCCGGCTTGCCAGAGACGGACGAAACAATACCGGAACTAACGGCCGTGCCTGAGTATGCTGTATTGTAGGAATAGGGGATGGGAGCAGAAGGAAATAAAGAAGAGGCATACGTTGAAGTAGTGGAGGCTAGACCGCTGGGGACAGTGGCCGTAGCATTAGTGCCACCTACGGCGGTGAAGGGCAGGATGGTGGAGTGGTCGGCGAGGGTGGAATCTACGGACGCGATGGGATCGCTGGTGTGGGTGATGGTTGCGGAAGAACCACCTGCGGCGAGGACGCTGAGCGGACTGGCTGCTGCCAGGGTGAGGGCGAAAGCGAGGGTTGAGGAACGCATGATTGAGAGTAGGAGATGCAAGTGCGAACGATTGGATAGAGAGAGAGATCTAGAAAGATTGGAAACGCGCGTTGGTTCTAGAAAGAAAGTAGGTTGTTTGCGAATGGATGAAAGAGAGAGGATGGAGTGGTTGTGGACTTATTAATATTGAACACTGGTGTCAGAATTGTGGATAGGTACAACCAACGACACAGCCGAGGAAGTTCAGCGGCCCAGCCACTGCTCGTGTTACAGCGTACGAATCCTCCTCCTAGGAATACGAAGTAACCGCTAGGATACCACCAACCGACAAACCCCCGGTCCACAATTCACTGCCCTGGACTTGGTGGCTTGGGTAATCTTGACAAAAAATACTTACAGCTTTCAGATCTTCTTTTTCTTGAGGTTTAGCTTAGGGAAAATACTGTTTTCCACTCACCCGAAACGTAAAACTTTTGGTGGAAGCAGAAGATATTCATCCAGTTTTCCCCAAGAAATTGCGGGATTTTATTAGCTTGTTTGAAGCTAATTATGGGGCGTTGGGGATCTCCAGCCCTGCAGAATTCGTCATTGGTGGCCTGCGATCTCTGCACAGGGCTGCAAGCCCCTGAAATTTACCAACTCCGAAATAATCCCCGGTAAGGGTTCTCACGCCCCAGCTGATCTGACTGGCAGATCTGGCTTGTCATTTCTCCGTATTTCGTACCTCCTATAGTAGAGCTATCGTAAAGCCTTCTTGTCTTTGTACATAAGTTCATCGCGCAACCTTGTTGTCTTACACTAGGTCTTTCGTACAATTGTTAACAATTTCGTAACTTGACATCGTAACAGCCTCACCGGAATCACACCGTTTGTAAAATTAAAACGCCATTATAAGACAATGGGTGAAGAAACCAATCATCGATGAGCCCGATAATGTTTGACAGCATCAGGCCGCTGACCTTCCAAGCCACTGGCCGGCCCACCCGCCCGCAAATCCATCATCCCTTTGACGCTACCATCTTGTCGTCCTCCACTCGAATCCCGAAATAGGTCACCACGTGACGAATATTTTGAACACAACTAATAGCTCAGTCGTCCTGAATCTGATCTAAGTTATCGTACTTGGTAGAGGTCTCTCATCCCAGTTGATCTTCCTCTTCCTAGGCCTAAACGAGCTAAAGTCAAGCTCTTCAGTTGCATCCGCCCTCACCCCTCGACGTGCCTCTTCCATCGCAAACTTTACTTTTGCTGCTTGACTCCCGAGGGTGAACTTATGTTTTATGTGTTGTTTGTAAAAGGTGGCCCATAACGCCTCAGTTGGTATCCACGACTCCGGCGAGAACTCGAAATCAGGCACTTTCTTCGCGAGTGTGAGGAACGATTCTTTGTCTAAGCGGTAGTGAAATGCATCCGGATGGTGGTCGTAACATCTGAGATACTGCCATGGAATGGAATATTTTTTTCTGATATTGACAAATGAGTGTGGTTTCTCATACGGCGTCGGCCTTGGGGCCCCTTCTAGATAGAGAGCAGTTTTTCTTCGAAAGTCAGGTGCTGATTCATCAAATCTCTTGATTGCATACATCGTAGCATCCGTGTCGGCGGTCCAGAGCTTCGAACCTTGGAGTGCGCTCGCCTTGTTATGTGTTATTAAGAAGAGGAACGTGACAGATGCGTTTTCCGGATCTTCGACCTTGACGTCAAGGACTAGGACGGGCCGATCAAAGGATGCAGGTATGTTGTTTCGAGGTTTTGGCAAGTACATGCTTTCCTTCTTGGGGAGCCATAGTATACAACCATGAGAAATATCCCACAGTGCAGCTATAGGACGGGCGCCTTTATGCGGGTTAATATGGCGATGAGAAAATTCTATAAAGTGCGGGAGAAAGGGATTCAAGCTTGGGTTTCTCCAGGCAGCATTGATCGACGATGGGATCGATTTGATCCAGGACATTTTACTCTATAGCCGTATCACCTTTGAAAAGCAGCAGTATCCCAAAATGCCGTCTTAAAAAGTCATGCTGACGTGAAATTAGTCGAGAGAATGGAATGATAGTCGCACTCGTAGTGTTTCTACCAGCTAATTGACGAACGTTTTCCTTAGTTTCAGTGTGGCGGTGCTTTCCAAGCCACATGCACTACCTCACATAAGTTAGTCAGCCACAGAAATTCTTGATGTTAAATATAGAATTTGCTTTTTCAGATATGTGAAGTACAATTTCGGAAGAAGCATTCAGTGAGTATATACCTTCCAGAACGTATTTGCATGTTTCTAAATCATGATAAACGCCAGTATATTTTCCATAATGCTATTGCCGTCGAGCATAAACATTCCCAAGGAATCCGCTTCCAATAATAGTATCTGAATGTCCAATAAATCGACCAGTTCCAAAATCTTTCGGGCACACTCACAACATACCAAACACCTTCTATGCACCTCATGCCTTGAGCTCATAAGCAGGAATAAATCAAATGTATGTATGGATTCGATGCTATGCCAGACGCTGCTGAGGAATAACGCTCATCTAAATACTCATTCATATATAGCCAACACGAGAAAATTTGTATGTGTCATTAATCATAAAAAACAGCCCCTCCAACCCTCATAGATAATGTAACCCTCCCACCCCCATCCAACACCTATCCAAGGAACACAAATCCCCTCCCCCCTCCCCCACCTATAAATCCACAACCACATCCAACGTCTCATCCCCCCTCAACCTCTGCACCTCCATCCACCCCCCCTCTTCCACCCCCACAATCAACCCATCCACACAACACCTCCTCCACTTCCAATCCGGCCCCTCTTCCTCGAAATCAATTCTCAACTTCTCCACCGCCTCATACCCCACCTCCCCCTTCTCCAACCCCGCTTCCTCCTCCCCCTCCCACTCCATCCCCACATGCGCCCCCTGCTTATACGCCTCCTCCATAACCCTCATCGTCTGCTTCCCGCTCGCCGCCCCAAAATGCACCACTCTCAACTCCCCATCCAGCGGCCTACTGGCCGGCGAAATCGTAAACGTCTTCTCTAAATTACTAACCAAGCTCGAAAGCACATATCCATGTTCCTTCCTCGGGACTACGTATTCCTCCCCATCAGTCCTATACAACGTAACCTTCGCCTTATATTTATGAGGCATGGCGCCGTCTTTCGGAAACAACAAATCCCCAGCTACGAGCCCGAAACGCTTGTCTCCGTGTTTGCGATACTCGACTGTGTCGCTGTCGGCGACGAGCGTGGCGTGCAGACCGTAGCTGGCGACGACGGCGCCATGGACGAAGTTCTGGGGGAGGGGCGTCGTGGTTTGGCCTTCGTTGGTGATGGTGCGGGCGCCGGGTGAGAAGCGCGCGCGGAAGAGGGGAAGGCGGCGAGGAGTGCCGTGGAGGAGGGTCCGAAGGCCTTGGATGTAGATTGAGGGGAGAGGGGATGGGCGATGCAGGGAGTGGAAGAGCGCGTTGCCGGTGCCGAGAGGAAGTTGGGAGAGGGTGGGCTTGGTATAGGATCTGGGGTTTTGGGGGTTAGTGATCTGATGCACAGTCTGCAGAGTGGGGGAGGAGGGGAGTCTCACTGTGATTTATCTCCGCTTTCCAGCAGCCCGTTTATGGTATCCACCACCCCGCCATCACCACTTAGCATTAATACTGATTGCTTCTTGCCCTCGTTTGCACGTTGCAGTAACCCCTTGCTTGCGAATTCCCGCACTGAATGTGCGCTATTCGTCCGAATCAAAGTGTAGCTGGAGTCTGGTAATCCAATGGCCTCGAGAATGCGATGCAGCACGATGTCATAGAAGTCCGGCGCCAGACCCGTCCCCGATAGCGTAGAGACCAAAACATAGATCTGCGCTTCCGCAGGTCGAAGATAGGTTGGCAAACCGCGGAAGAGATAGTTGTCGAGACATTCTTTGGGAAGGGTGCTCGCAGATGTTGCTTTAAGTTCGAGAGGGAGTTTCTTCACGTCGGTTGTGTCGATGGAAGTGAGGCTGAATATCGTATAACCGGCAGCTCCATCTGAACCTTTATTCTCAGTAACAAATACCACCTCTTCGCCTTTGATCTTTCCGCCAGCTGCTTGTCCATCTGAACCACCTGCGCCAGACCAGGTCAAATCGCCGTTGCGATAAGAAAAGTGGGTAGCATCATCTGCAGAAAAAGTGGAGGTAGAGGTTCTACTCTCAAGATCATTGTCGGAACCATGCGCCGCGTCGGAAGAAATAGAGGATGCCATGTGGAAGATGAGAGGAGAACAGACGATGAATTTTTATTATCGGATGAAAAGCCATGGTGGGGGAAGGGGAGATAAATATTCGAATCTGAGGTTTGGTATCTTAAACATGGGGTTTTCCTATTCTGTGAGTAAGCAATAGCTTGCGTGCTCGGTTATGGTGGGGTTTCAACATTTGGAAGGCTTCTGACTCCTTCTGCACACTTTGCTTCAATCACATCCTTTTGCTGCATGAGTGATATATGTTGCTATCATCGACAGTAAGAGCTAACTCGTTAATCGTCTAGCAAACCAATATAAAAGTCTTGAGCACTTCAATTTTAGTCAAATATCACTGGGGGTGTGCTCGTCAAATCCTCCGAAAGCCTCGCGGGGCATTGATGTCGCGATTGTGGTCTCGTTTTTACCTCTCAGGTTGCGGTGAGCTTACCTACAATCAGAGTACCGTCCACGAAACGGCTCGGCGCGGGTTTATTTGTTGGAATAGGGGACGTCAGCGGCATCTCCCACGTTCTTAGATGCCGAAAGGATTTAGCTGCCAGGGAAGAATGAAAGTACCGGAGGGTTGCAATGCATTTTAACAAGCCCGTTCCCGCGAACCACTAGAATGGCCTTGTATGTACGGAAATATCTGGACGACATGGAACTCTTATAGGGCGAACATCTACTGTATCTGGTCGACCACCCATCACGATCCTTGACTCTTTTCGGCCCTGAAAAGACCCGCGTACGTGGACTATGGGGTGCTTTGGAATTATGCTGTTACTTCAGAGTCTGACATGTGCCAGATTGAGTTGTTTCCATTTCACTTTGCTCCAATTTTCGTATTTGTCCCGGAGTCTGGTTTGTCTATATCGACCATCATTCTCTCCTCCTGCGGTTTGCTGTGTGTATTGTGGGTTGTCCAGGGCTTGTCTGTCTCCTAACTCCCATCGGATGCTTCTGAAGTAGGTTTATGGTTACTAGGTCCCGGTAGGGCTCATGTTAACAGGTCTCAATGGAATTGCTTATCTGCTATGGAATTGTAGAGCTAACTCGGAAGCCTTCAATGATTCCAACACTGGAACTATCGCCTACTTTTAAGCTGGGAACCCTTCTTCTCATTCGTCGGATCCATAGACCCGTGCTTCACAAACACAAAATCACTGGTGGGGAGACGCCAAACGCTACTGTTTGATCATCGAAACTTTGTAGATCTTTATTCGGCCTCCGGCCACTCGACGCCTTCCTCTGTGTCTTTGTCCGCTAAGTTTCAGCAATCTTCATCTGCTTCTCGTGCTCGGATTGACAATCGCAATATCTTTCAGCACCTGGCAACTCCCCTGGTTATTGACGTCAGAATCGTGCAACAGCCTTGACTGAAGGTAAGATTATCGCTTGTTTGTAAAACGATTTTACGGGCGCTGAGCGCGTTGAGCTTGGTCGTTGGAATCTGGCTGTCAGTTCAGATTGCTCATCAGTCCGATCATAGTCTTACAGCGTTTGTGGTGGGGTGCAGAATATATGGGGTATCCCGAAATTGAACATCGGACGTATAGAGCTCGATTATCTCACCACTTTCTGTCTACTTGGACAGCCAAACTGTTCACGAGAAGAGGTGATCTTATATCGAAGGGACAAAACTCGCCCGATATGAAACATGAATACCAAACTTCGGCCGGAGCAGAATTAGAAGGTATATATTAATTACCTGTTACGGAAATGCTACCTTGAGACATCAACTAGGATCGATGCTTGATCAAATTAAGCATTTAGTAGCTCTTACAACATCAGACGTCGAGCTTGGCAAATGCGCGGCTTTTTGTCCTCAGCGATCGAAGGATACTCCTTGTGGATGGTACAAGGAGATCGGATTTGAACTATCCGGACCAGGCCGGTGAGCAGTGTCACTTTTTGATGTTAAGGTCAACCAAAAATCTATAGCCACTGTTTGTGCTTATTCGAACGATTACCTGGACGATTGACGTTTGATGCAGCAACAGAAGATAAGATGATGTATGCCCTGAGTAGTGTCGCCTAATGCCGTCGAGTCCAATTCGCCCCTGAATCAATCGGATCAACCCACGCGTACTTAGGATGTTCCCGTTTCTGGTGGAGTACGACTGCAGACAACTTCCTGACTTCATCTGCAAAAGCGTTTCCTTGGTTGATCCTAACCGTTTGTTCTTGATATCTACCTATCATTTCAACTTAATCAACTCTCTAATCCCCAGGACCCGCACAACGATCTGGTTAGCCCCACATCGTGAGTGTTGACCCCCTATGTTATCCGCGACGATATCTGCTTGAAAGCAATCTATTCATATCTTTTCGAATCTGCTAACCTTGTCAGGTATCTTAAAGAGGGAAACAATCAAGGTGAATCATTGAGAAACAGAGTGAAAACCTGCAGATAAATTATTTTCTTTCCTACCCGTCGCCGTTTAATCCTCGCCTTGTTCTCCTGATACCCCGTACACTAAATACCAAAACAACCAGTGCGTCGTCATCCACTCCCCACGTTTCTCCTTTTTTTTTTCTCTACTTCAACTACCGTTGCCCTCATTATAATTGTAAAGTTAAGACCTTTTGAATTTATTCCATAATTCTAGAATCGTGTCCCTTTTGGCCCATTCTCTTCTTTCCTTACACTTTCTTTTCCTTTCCACCCTCCTTTAAACTGCCTTCGCTTGTTTTTGTATTCGCCATAACCTGCATTTGTATTACTGTACGCTGCGCCCCTCTTATCGTTACGCCATTTTGGTTACATTCGTACGTACAGAAAATTGCGGGCGCGAATCAGCGAAAGGAAAAGGGGAAGCAAGGCCAGCGGGAACAGGCCGGAGCCGGTGTCGCTATTTTAGCCCCCAACCACCAAAACCCAAAACAATGCCTCGGGCACTACCAATGCATCGATGTTTAGCAATCGCGACAGTACTATTTTTCATACTTCTGTCTTACTACCACGAGAGCTTCTCGGATACCTTCAAGACTGCATATCGAGAAACACCGCATGAAAGCCATGGCAAATCAGAGAAACAGCTGGCTCAAGAGCCATTGGAAGCTTCAAAACCAGCAACTTCGAAACCAGAAAAGGTCCACTTGGAGCACATTTCTGACGCCGACGATGCATCATATCTGCGCGAACTCCTGAAGAAGAACAATGCCGAGTTGAAGATTCATTATATGACCAGAACGATACGATATATTCCCGATGCAAAAGAGAGACTCCGAATGACGAATACAAGCCAAGAACTATTCCCAAAAGGTTACAAAGCCATCGACCTCGAAGAAACCGACCGTCTGCCAGCAGACAATCTCGAGCCATTGGAGATCCACGTAACTAAATCCCCAAGACCGGAAGAAATTGATGCTTCGGAGTTATTGTTCGGTGTGTCCACTACTTACAAACGCTTCAGCGATGAAAATGAAGGTCCGGTTAAGGAATGGGTACGCTGGCTCACAAACGGAAATAGCTCATCAAACGGAGCCGGACTTGTCCTACAATTGCACGAAACCACAGCCGAGCAAATCGTCGCGGCTCAGAACTTGCTGACTGGGCTTGGAATTGCGGCAACGGTCCTGCAGTCTGATCCGTCGCTCGATATGCCGGGGAGATATGTTGATTTGGTGCCGATTCTTTACAGTCACCCTACCAGAGCTAGCAGGAAGTATTTGGCGTTGATTGATGACGATACATTTTTCCCGAATTTACACTCGTTGATGCATGAGTTGCATAAATATGATCACAAAAAAGAATACTACATCGGTACTTTAACAGAACGTGTGGATTTCATTATGCACGATCGTGTACCCATGGTAAGCCACTCTCAGTACCAAAAGATTCCACCCGGCTAACACCCCCAGGCCTACGGCGGCGCCGGTGTATTTCTCACCCCGCCTCTCGCCCGCACCCTAATCAACCTCCCCTGTCTAGACGTCGACCCCGAAACCGGGCTCTACACCGAACAAGGCTTCCAAGGCGACCGCCTCCTGTACCACTGCATCAAAAACCACACCGACATCACGCTCAACAATCTCCCCCGGCTAAACCAACTCGACGAATGGGGCGACCCCTCCGGTTTCTACGAAGCCGGACACCAGCCTCTGTCCCTCCACCACTACAAATCCTGGCACCACGCCTCCCCCGAAATCTCGCACCTCGTCGCCGACGCCTGCGGGGAAGCCTGTGTATTCCAGCGTTTTGGCTTCGATGGAAAAGGTCCCTCGAAGTTTGTGCTTGCGAATGGATACTCCCTGGCGGAGTACCCGAAGGGTATTCGTTGGGATATGGAGAAGACGGAAGGAACGTTCGATTTAGGGGATGCGGATAATTGGGCGAGTGGGAAGGAGGATGTGCGGATGAGTTTTGTGTATGGGGCGTTGAGGGATGGGCTGAGTTATACGGGGTTGAAGAGGGCGTGGGAGGTGATTGGGGGGAGGAGGAGGGCGGAGGGGGTGGTCGATTTGGTGTATTTGAAGAGGAGGGGGGATCATAGGTGGATTGCGGAGGATGAGCAGGAGGAGGAGAGGGAGAATGTGGTGGTTTTGAGGTTTGTGCCGTGAGAGTTGGGTTTCATGGCAAGGGGGGAATGACTCTTTGGGGGTTGGATGGGTGGGGATCATGCAACTCAAATCTCTGGATATAGATTTGCTGGTACATGCATGCATATCTTTCACTTTTCTCAATCACACTTTTTGGCATGCATGATTGGAGAAGAAAGCAAGCAGGTGATGGAAGACGGGCGTTTGGATTCAATACCACACCCTCGCAAGCTACTGTACGTCTATATAAGCAAATAGATTTCCTTAATATATAGAGCTTTATACTCAACTCAAATCTTTATTATATTTAGTATCTTGATAGTTACCAATTATATTTATTGTAATCGAATCCCTATCTGCCAGCCTGATATCAAACTACGCCCGTAAAGTTGCCAGCACCGTGAGACAATTTGCTCGGAACAACTTCGATTGTAAGGACGTAACAATTCCCACTGTGAAGTTTACCAACAATAAACTCTACGATAGTATCGAAGCCTCACAGCCTCAGTACTCGCCGACCTGACATCGCTTCCACGTGATATCAAAGACAAGCATTCGTAACAGAGAGTCTTTTAGGAGCTGGTGCTATGTCTATATTTGTATTCACCCAACGCCAACAGTGCTCGTCACTGCGTCGTGTGAATTTTGTGATAGTCCAGATCTTTCAATTAACACATTCTGCATCCACAAATGCTCGACATGTAAATTTGTCCTCACCGTCTCAATCTGCCTCTCCCTCACGCCACCACGTCCCTTCAAATTCGCAATATACCCAGCACTCAATTGCGGCGGCAGTCCTTGCAGAGAATCCCTTACCTTCCTCAGCCGGTCCTGAAACACCAACAATTGCGGCGCCGTCCGAATCATCCTTCCACACACGCACGAGCCGAGCTTGTCAGCAAAATGATCAGACAGGTGCCCTGAAGTGACAGCTTTCGGCTGTGTGGGATCTTTCGTAATAGCTGCCATGGTCTTCATTAGTCTCTTCGTCTCATAGAAGCCGGCTGTGACTTGGAGCTCGCTGAGGGGTGGCACGTTGACGGTTTCTGCTGTGATGTACTCGTCATCGATGGGGAGGATTTGTAAGCTCTCTGCGTCTGCTTGCTCGAACACTGAGCGGTCGTTGAGAGTCTCTAAGCACTCGTCTGTGATTCAGATACAGCTGGGGTTCGAGACGTCAGCATAGAATGTGAAGGGTCGATGATTAGTATGAACATACATATGTGCCGCAACCGTAAACCAAAACGCCTTCTTCCTTAGCTGTATCCCAATGGGGTTGGCATATCTTCCCAGACGATGATGGCCCACCAACTCAAGGATGATAGCCGTCGCCTCCGCCTTGTACATCCGGGCACTGCTACTCTGGCCAATACACGCATGAGACATGAATAGCGTAAACGCCAACGCCCAATCCGTCATCGTCAGATTCTCACGCATATCCGGATCACGTTGTCTCTGCACCACTAGGTGCACTCGCTTGACGAATTTGCGGATCGTGGGGCACGCGGTTTTGAACGGAGCGGACATGGACCACAGCTCTGTGTAGAAGCGGTTATTTCTTGACGGTGTCCTCTGCTGGTGATGTGTTCTACGAAATTAAGGTTCAGGTTCTTGACCACAGCTCGTAGGTGCTTACGATACCCAGCTTCACTTGTCAAAAGGAGACTCAAAGACGGGCCGAGTTCCATTGGTTATCAGCATGATGACAATGTGCCCACCTTCAGCTAGAGATGAACCGTGCCATTCTGGATGGTCACTCGACAAACATCCTACGGCGAGACTTCCGTGCCGCCTATGGTGGAAGTCTGGACGTCAGTGTCCTTCTGTACAGCGACTCTTCTCCTGTTACGTCAAAAGGCAGCCTCGTGATGTCGACCAAAAATTATGGAGGAGTTACCCGAATGCTATCGAGCCGTGCATCTTCCCTATGTCTAGTAGTGATCGATTCGACAAGAGCATTTTTACGAATGCCGTCCGCGGTTTGCGTGCAGAAAAAATACGCGCCTTTTCTAATAAGCAGACTGTCGCCTCTTTGGATGGTCTGAAGAGAGCCCTGCCGCGAGCTCTCCTGGGTTCACGGGAGTGAGCCTCGGATGAGTCACGCCGATTTCAATAGCTCGGAGTTTAGACTTTCTGTCAGACAAGTCATGAGCGAGATGCCCTTCCAACTCTTTGTGGCGATGTATTTGGAAGTTATTTCAATCGCAGGATTGTTGAGCTTACGAGCTTGGACTTCGAGATATGGTATGTGCTTCTTTCGGAATTACAGCAAACGCGGTACATCTTCGCTCAGCATATCTTTTTCCCAGCTCGACTGTGAGTCAGAATGTTTCCCTGCTGGGTGGTAGATTTCTCGCTTATAGAGTACGTACGCGCTTGCCAATTAGAAGAAGTGACCCTGTCCCACCGAAAAGTAAAAAAAGTTTCCATGTGAGTTCTATGTCCCGACCTAACTCTAATCCTAACTCTAATTCTCATCCATCCAACTCAACTACCCTCTCTCATTCTCTACTTCGAAGGCTGGACAACCACATTGACAGCCCCTCCAGGACGATCGCCCACAAACTTTAATGCCTCATTCACCTTTCTCAACGGGAAAAACTCATGACGGAGGAAAGAAAAGTCGATGACGCCAGCATCAATGAGTGCAATGAGCTCGTCGATCTCGGCGCTGTTAAACCACAATGTCCCAAGGATCGCAACGTCTCGAGTCATAACCTCTAAGTACCCCTGAGTTATTTCCCCCTCCACACCTCCTGCTGCTAACACTGCTCGACCACCCTTCTTCAAAGTGTTGATTAAAGTTCTTGTCATATTTGCATCACCGCCGTTACCCAGGCAATCGTAAAGGGCATCTGGCCCGAGGCCGCCTGTCTGTTTGTGAATCCAGTCGGTAATTTCACTGGCATCTTCTGATGAGATAGTACGGACACGGCCGTTAGGTGACAATCCTTCAAGCTCCTTTAGACGGTCCTTGTTGCGTCCAATACCTAGGACTTTTGTGCAGCCAAAGCCCAGAGCGATGGCAACTGCAGCATATCCGAGTGTTCCCGTGACGCCATTGATGAGCAATACTTTCCCCGGACCAATGTTTGCTTTCTTTAGGCCCCCGAAGGAAGTACCAATGTATCCAAAGCGCGACGCCGTGGCGAAATCGATGCTGGCGGGAAGCAAGGCAAGATTGGTATCTGGCGAGATCACATATTCAGACAGGGCGCCAAGGGGGAAGTGGGTGAGCATCTTCTCTCCGCCTGGAGAATGAGCGAAGTATGCCCGGAGGCAAAAGTTGATGCAAAGGTCCTTTCTTCCTATACACACGATGAACTTAGCCGATATACTTTTCTGACAATCAAGAACAAATCAAGGGAACCGACACCGGGATCACAAACCTTGTCGGCAATAGTGACATGTACCACAGGTTAGAAATGGATCCACATAGACGCGATCTCCAGGTTTGAGGCCGAGGACGTGGTCGCCAACCGCTTCTACAACGCCTGAGGCGTCCAGTCCAAAGACACACGGCAGCTTGGGAAGAGCGAAGCCTTCCCTGCCTCCAGTTTTGACAAGATTGTGAGAGTTTGGCACGAGGCAACATGCCTCGACCTTGACAAGTACGTCTTTCAATCCGGGCACTGGCTTGTCTGCTTTTACGACCTCCAATGGCTTGCCGAATTCAACGATTCGTGCGACGTTGATTTGCGGTATCATTTTGCGGTATTTTCGGGATAGAGAGTCCGATCGAAGAATTGAAGTCTGGAAAGTTCTGCCGGATAATTGTGTGTCTGAATAGCATGCGATGGCCGATCGTCTCCTCTGCCAGAAACGACCTCTTCTTATACTTGTAGAGACTACTCGAGACATACAAGGGCCAATTTTCAAAAATCATGATGTGTACATTTCTCTAGTTTCTCCAACTTGTAGCGGATTGAGCGAGGTTTATCCATATTAAACCTTGGAGATAACTTAAAGATATTATCAAATTATTTATCGGTTTATAGTTTAGTAAGTATATAGAATATATTATTAGTTGGATAATATCTATTCTATAATAAGTAAGGTATCTACAAAGTAATAAGTATTATGATGTATGGGTTCAATACCGAACTAGTGTAGTTGGGTTCATTCCCGAGATAGCGTCGTTGATACTTCACCCTTTTGTGGACCCCCTGGTCGTGCATATCGCGGCATTTAATGCCCTTCTCCGGAGTCCGGCAAGAGCTCAAAATCCACGCCGTCAAGCGCCGTCGAACTTGACATCACTGACGGATCGGGTGTGACAGGCACAGAGCAGAGACTGGTCCATTTTGAGTTGACGGCGCCTCGGCTCCTTTGTAGTTGTCCGATTTTGACGCCTTTAGTCGCTCACAGAGAAACACCCACTTCACGCAAGCTTGGCTGGCTACTCTTTCTGTTCTTCCAACAGTTGCACGACTGACAAAGCTTAGAGCCACTCACACAGGCTAAGCCAGCCTCCCAGAACACATCAAAACATCTATTGGGAGGGCTAACTAAGGTAGCTAGGTAAGTGACACTCTCCGTCACCCGTCATATGACGCCCAAACTCTTTGCTAACCCTGTCAACCTTGCCAGATCCACACATTGTTTTCGCCATGTTGCATGCAACTTCGAGATCTCCTTCCATGGACGGTCCTAGGTCCCAATTCACGTACCGAGATCTCCGTCGCCTTGGCAACTACTCACCACAGTCGCCCTTACGCGTGATCGCACTCGTCGATTATGATGCTTTCTACGCACAGTGCGAGATGGTGCGGTTGAATTTGGACGCATCACAGCCGCTGGCAGTTCAACAGTGGAATGCAATAATCGCACTCAATTATGCTGCCCGCGGCTTCGGCTTTTCTCGCGGTGCTTCTGTGGAAGAGGTGAGGCGGCTTTGTCCCAACATCATCATGCAGCACGTTGCCACTTGGAGAGAAGGCGAGACGTCTTGGGCATATAGGTCTGATGCAGCCGATCCAGCCATGATGAAGAAAGACAAGGCTGCCCTTGATCCATACCGGATCGAATCGCGGAAAAGTATCAACATTATAACGAAACACCTACCACCCGCGCCACTTCAACGCATAGAGAAGGCGAGCGTGGATGAAGTTTTTATCGACCTATCTGCACACGTACATTCAGTCCTTGTTTCAAGATACCCTCAACTTGCCGTCGACGATAATGTACATGGCTCACTTCCTCTTCCACTACAGGACATCGTTCTTCACTGGGAGACGGACAACCTGGTTGACCTCCCAACGAGCACCGACGATACCCATCGTATTGATTGGGACGAAATCGCGCTGAACATTGGTGCTCAAATCATACGAAACCTACGCAAGGAGATCTTCGAGTCTCTACATTACACCTGCTCCGCAGGTATTGCACAGAACAAAGCATTGGCCAAGCATGGGGCCGGATTTAAAAAGCCAGACCAACAGACGGTAATCCGAGCCCGTGCCGTGCCATTCTTCCTCTCTACCTGCAAGATGACCTCGATCCGTGGGCTGGCAGGTGTATTGGGTGTAAAGGCGAAAGAGGCCTTCGGCTCCAACAGCATCCTTGACCTGCTTGCAATCCCACAGGAGGAAATAGTCGCTGCGCTCGGTAGGCAGGATGGTCACTGGTTCTTTAGTTCCATCCGCGGAGAAGATCGGAGTGAAGTGATACCTCGAACCGACCCTCAGTCAATGCTAACGCAGAAGACTTTCGTACCGCCTCTTACAGACATTGGCCAGGCGTCTTCTTGGATGAGAGTCTTCGCAGCGGACCTCGTAGGGCGGCTGAACGACCTCAAAGTCGAATCAGGGTACTTTCGCCGCCCATCCACGTTTGCTGTCATCACCATATCCGAGGGCGCTTTGGGCCAACAACATCAAAACAATGTACTATACTGTCTCAAATGGGGATTAACGAGGAGGCAATCTTCAACTTCGCGATGAAGTATCTGAAAATTATAGCAGATGAGGCGGCTCCTGCATGGCCGTGTTTGAGTATTGGGTTAAGTTTACATGGATTGGTGAAGGAGGAGCAGAGGAATCAACTTATCACCAGTTTCATGCTAGCTACTCCAGGAAGACAGGACAGTGCTGAGCAGACTCACAAGCCTCCGGTACGCGACCAAGAACCAGCAATGTGCACAAAGGCACTAGCACTACGCAGTGCCGAGACGACCGTTAATGCAACTGCTGACGGTTACTCGTGTCCAACCTGTGGGAACATGATTGCACCTACTGACGTCCTCGAGCATTTGGATTGGCACGTGGCATGTGCATTGCAAGAGCGTTTTTAAAGGCGGAATTCATGTACATTCAGCAGACACAGTTCCTGAGTAGTCGAGATCCCATTTTTTCTGCTGTTGAGGCATAGCATACCCTGGAAGAGGTCATGATTTTTGCGAAGTCAACTGTCTTCACTTATGCATTGCCATGATTTTATGTGATCTTGTATCTGCACAAGAAATCATGGAGGTCCTTGATGTTGTCCGTAGGCAAAATTTGTGTGTAGCGACAATCTGGTACTTTCAGTTGTCCTTGCTGAACTAATGTTCTGACAAGCCAACACAACTCATCGGAGTGCTCGACGAAGCCCTGACCTGTCATGGTCCGTGTTTTGCTTCCTTCGGTCACTGTACGCCAAAGATCTTCCCACCTATCTGCTGCGCGAAGAATGGCAGCCCCTGTTGCTTCCAAGACCAAGGAATACCGTAAGGTCATCACCAAAGACTGTAGTGCTGCTTATGGTCAATACCTCCTAGGTTCTGTAAATGCTGACGATGACCGCTTACTGCAGATTGTAACCATCAAATGCATCGCCGTGACGTGCTCGCGAGATGAATCGGTCCAAGTATCCTGGAGTAGGTCTTTGATCAATTGCGACGGTGTCTTCCAACGTAACTCAGGAGAATCAAACATTGTCAAGTGCTCATACTCAGCTGCTGTCTCCGCTTCGAAAATATCATTGCGACAAGGAAATTCTATACTCAATTCCCCCAATGTCAAGAGAGGACAGCTGTTAAACATAATAGCAAAGCAGCTGTCTATGACAAATGACCAAATCGCGAGTCTTGTCTTGGTGTCAGTTTGGTTAATCTGCATTTTCATACTAGTACTGGAGCCCATACCGTGTGCGAATCTCCTGGGAATGGAACGACTGCCACTTGGATTGACCGGTAATCGAGTCGTTTAAGCGGTCTATACCAGAGACTTGGAATAGCCCATAGCTTCTCAATGCAGCGATATACCATGGATGCCTTTTGATTCTAAGGCGTCTCCTTGTTTCCACGTTGTTCGTTCCGTTCTGGACAACTTCAATTATGAACGCCGCTTGAAGCACGCCAATTGTCTCTTCAGGCGACACACAAGTGCTGTTGCTGTGGTGCAGTTGTTGCATTGTGGGATGGTTGAAAATGTACTCCTCCGCAACATCAAACACCCTGCGCGCTGATAGAGTAGAGTCCGAAGGGGCAGAACACAGGGATCCAAAAAGAAAGATCGCCAGCAGAAGAGGTAGGCAGGCCGTCTCACAATCAAAGCTGGGGCGGTGAACAATGGGGTAGAACTGGTGTAGCTGACGAAAATAGGCCTGTACGAACGTCTCAAGATTAGTTGTTGTGAAGATTTCTGCAAGACTCTCTTCAAAATCATCATGGTAGTCCGGATTGTCCGCGAGCAGTGTTCTCTGGGTGGAAGCCAGCTGTTGACACATGTGCGCTAGCCGAATTTCTATAACTGAACTTGCTTGACCTTGGGTAGAAGATTGTCTGTTTCGATGTGTATCATCGTGGAATTCTTGATTCAAGTAGTGGACGAAATCGGGCGTCCAATCCTCTTGGTCCCAGAATAGAGCGTCGTAGGCACCCAAATTGAATTCTGATGTACTTGAAGATACC
The DNA here is from genome assembly GCA_002946385.1 of Rutstroemia sp. NJR-2017a WRK4. NCBI lineage: Eukaryota > Fungi > Ascomycota > Leotiomycetes > Helotiales > Rutstroemiaceae > Rutstroemia > Rutstroemia sp. NJR-2017a WRK4. The sequence continues at coordinate 79,076 of NJPR01000094.1, forward strand.
AGGTGAGTGCTTGCAGCTTGTTCGATGAGCTGGTCTCTACTAGCAGAGATTAATGCTGTGGTCGCCTCATGCTCTGCCGGTGTGGTAAAAGACAGCAGAAACTGAATAGGGATTTTTCCTCGTGTGGCATCTGAACCTGCCTCCATATTTCCAGCTGGGCTAGGGTTGTCCAAAGGTGGATCATTGGGCGGTATGGGATCAGGGAAGATGCGTCGCTGATAAGTGCACTCGACATTAGAGGAGACACAACGAATGCACGGGAGAGTTGTGTTACATGACAGCTTGCGTTGTGCGCAGACGTCGCAAGCCTGGCGTAGCTTGCCACGTCTGGAGGGTTCTGTTCGGGAGGGCTCTGTGGCTGAGGATCCAATGCCGTCAGGGGAACATCTCTTGACATGCCGACGAGCGGTATCACTATCCAAAGTCGGTCAGCGGTTCATATAGCTACGACTAGTACCACGATCTCTCACAGTCTGGAGAACTGCATATTGCAGAAGGGACAAACTGCCGATATCCTGCCGCTGTCTGTACCCCGGACCCAGTCAGCAAAGGGAACTCATCCTATGGAGGGACAATAGGTAGGGGGAGGAACTAGTCGAGCGTCACTTACGAAGTGCCTCGTGTCGGCGCAGGTGGCTGTTGGTCGAGAAGCTCTTTCCACAGGCATTGCAAGAGTGCTTGCGTGCGTCCGGCGGGCATTCCGACATGTCGATCAAAAGTCGTTGTGCAACCGGCTGGCCGCAGATCCTGGTGAGTATCAACAAATACGATAGAAAGGTAGAACAATAGGAATTCTGTAGTGTAGTGGCTTGGATAAATCGGCAGCATCGGCGGGTACAGGGTGACAGGGGGCAGAGACCTCAGATCCGTGGGTCCGAATCGATTTGGTGTTCGATGGGTTCGATTTGGTGTTCGATGGGTTCGATTTAACGATTTGACGTGGGATGGGTTCAGTGCCGAGAGAAGAAGTCTTGTCTGGGCGACGGCTGCTTTTCTAAACCGAACCAAACCGAGACGAACCGAGAGACGAAGCAGCATTTCTTAGCAGCGTTCTCTATCTGAAATTCACGTATGTACCTAGGCTAGTATGGCGCGATTGCCGCAATTACATGCCTAGTTGGTAGACTTCAATCGAAAATTGCGCGGTGTTTTTAATCTGGTCTCGCCCTTTTTCTTTCCATACATGTTAGGTTCTCGTTTCGCTCCCAGGGTTATTTGTTGTCGACAAAGCGACTGCGGGTTCAGTTCCGAGGACCACACCACTCCTTTCCAGGCATGGCTTGACCCTAAAGAAGTAGGCTCAGCCAGAACGCTAGTGATAAAAATGATTACGTCATGAACATTAACGTACCAACAGTGGGTGTCATTATTCTGTACGCACCACCTCAAAAAATTCAAATTTACTACAACTTCAATAATTAATATTAAACTCAACTTATAAGATATTTTAGTAAACAAAGTATCTAGATCAACTTCTGAATTCGATCTTTAGTATCCTATTTTCAAATAAAAATTTAAAAGTTAGGTAAGTAGAATAATATCTTCTTATAAGTTAAGATTTTCAGTTTTAATTTTCAGGATAAAGGTGATATTTAATGAAAAAAATTATCTAGTACAAAGTTCTTCTCCTTAATCCGGGCTTTAAAACAAATCTTTGTTCGAGAAGATAAAATGAAAACTGAATTAGTTATGAATTATCTAGAATAGTTGAAATAGTGATTTTTGTTAGAGATATTTTGTTGCTTATAGGCCGTGCGTACGGAATTCTGACACCTACTGTTGGTACAATCCCACATCGTGAATCACCCCATTTCAATGAATCAACATACTAATCCAAACCTTACCGAAAATCAGAACTTATAATAAATTTATTATTTAATAACTATTCAATATATACTCTTGAGAAGAAAATCCTAGACTATATTATATATATAAAAAATCCAAATCCAAGCTCCTAAGTAATTCTATTAAGTGATTCTTGATTTAGATGTTAGTGATTTATTTAAATGGGGTGATTCACGACGTGGGGTCGTACGTTATACCTTTACAAGAAACTGAACTCAAGCGAAACGAAACAGACGCAGCTCCGGCCTATATAGCCCAAAACAATTCCTGGACCTTTACGTTGTATGCATCGAACTGAATTTTACCCTGGGCGCCTATGAAGTCGTTCGGACACTTTCGAATTCTCCTGTCAAGACCAGCACACATTCGCATTCGGCATACCTCTCCGCCTTGTCAGCCTGAACGCTTGTGAAATACCAACGATATACAAAGAATAACATCAAAAGAAAGTTCTTCCAGTTTAGATGATTCACATCAAGTCATAATGACTTCTCGGTCCAAATTAGCACAAGATTCCTAGCCATGGTTAAACCCCTCCTTGTCAATATTTGTTACATAAGTGCGGAGCTTTTGCTCCTGTTTCAGTAATATATCTCACACATATTCTCTCTTCTATCACAATCCTCTATCACAATCTTTATCCGCAAACAACATCCAACATATATTTCATATCTATCAACCAAATCTATCGACCTCATACTAGAGCACAACCAAAGACTTTACCATGCCACGTAACATGATGACCAAAAGCGATTCCATTCGCATTCAATCTTCGCAAGTATGTCTCATCACCTTTATTACCTTTTCCTCCACTGCTCAGATATTCTTCTCCTTGCAACAATAACATACACTAATTTATTCGTTCTCTAACAGGCTAAAAATGGTCGCGATATGTCCTCTTCTGGCTTCGCGGCACGGGCCCAGTCTGCCGGCGATCGCGCCAATTATACCGGCGGTGCAGTAGGCTCTAAGGGCACAGGCTCTACTAGTTCGGGCAATACCGGCGGTGGAAAAACTGATAGCACAGGGAATAATGACGGTGGAAACGGGGCATGTTCGAGTATGTAGTGAAGTGGGATAGATAATCAAGATCGTCCGTTCAGATGGTGGGTGATAAGATGAGGGTGGATATAAGGGAAGAAGAGCTTACTGAAATAAATGGATAGCTTTGGATGGGTGGTTAGGAATTGCTGGATATGAAATTTCAGCAGGTTGGTTTTTGAAAGGCAATACGACACTGACCTTACCATCATGCTGATTACTCTATTGGCTACTCCCTTAATGAGATTGATGCTATTCAAGATTACACAAGCAATTCTGGAAGTATAATGCTATATGATTAATGTACGAAGGTAACGGCAAATATCCATGTAAATCGCAGTATGGCTCCAGTAAGAAATTACAATATCAAGTTTTATTAAGTACTCCCTCCTACAAATTTTTCGTAGAAATCCGAACAATTCAGGCACATCTCTTCTTTATTAACTATGATTATGGCAGGTGAAGGAGGAGGAAGAACTTCATACAAGCTTCTGTCTTGTAAAATCTTCAAGCTTATAGAAGCACAATCTACCTGGTCAAAAATCCAGCGACGATTCATATAATAAGTAACAAACTGCTATACTATATAGGATATACAGCATGAATAATTTACCAGCACCTTTGTGCCTTCTTCAGCCATACCTTCATTTTATGGAGTCTACTTGTGTTGCGAACTATACGCAGTGCGTGGGTTGGCGCACCCGTTGGCAATCTAATAAAAGAATATTCCATTACGTATTAGAGATTATATCACATTCTGGGTTCTGGGTAGCCCAGCAGGCATTCCATAGGTGATTGCATCCCATCTCTAATAACCATCCCGCCCATAGGTACTGATTGGATGGGTCGAAGACAAGAAAAAGCCACCTATGGATTTCCATTTTGCAGCCCACATCTACCTTCTACTCTTGTGAGTGGCTACTTATTGCACTTATGATAGAATACTACGGTCCTCCATCAAGCTTTGCGAATGCTTTGATTTTCTCTTCTAGTTTGGTTTTCTAACTTATATCAGACTTGTACGATTTTTGTCTAACTGACCGCTTGCCTTCTTTGCCACTACAGGTCTGGTGCTAAAGTTTGATGCAGTTCTGATTGCTCGAGGTTTCAATGGATTCTCTGGGCTACTAGATCTTAATGCAACCCCTCTTGGACCATCCTATGTTAGAGATGCCACTGGGAGAAGGTTTTACTATACTATATATGTCTACACTTGAATGTTACACATCTCTTCCGAGATTTATTGCAGCTTTTGCATATCAGAATTTGATTTCGTATTCCTCTTACAGTAAAAATATCTCCTTTTCGAAGTACTTATGGTAAGAATTTATATAGACGGTGGTATATAGTTGGTCATACGACCTCAATAAAGTTAGACAATCTATACTCGTATCTGAATACGCTGGCTCACGGGTATTGGTATGCTTACTCTCGATTAGAAAGTAGGTTGGTGTCTGAGAGGCGTACTCTATAATGGTAATCTGCTGATTTTCACATGAATATAGTTATAAACTTGAGCGATAGCATATAGGAAATCATCCATATTCCAGCAAGTATCCACTGTTGTTTCAAATTTTTGCTTCGCTGTGACTTACTCCGACGCTAGAATTTTGTATTTGTCTGCAATGCTGTACACTTTGGCATTGAATACCATAGGTGAAGAGCTACTCTTAGTATTGCCAAACTGGCATCTAAGTCAAATGTGTACATGAATTGAAGCATTGCGTCTACAGCGGCTACATCATCCCACTGACTTTCTTTACTTTTCCAGTGGCCAGTATCGATGAAACTCGAACATAGAGAATACACATTCATGTATGTACCCCGGAACCATTTTCACAATCCCAACAGTGGACAGGCTTACACTTAAGCTAGGGAGGCAAGTCATCGGCATAAAAATAATCGAGGGGTAACGAGATTAAGAGGTTCAGCCAGTCTAGTGCCGACGAGCACATGAGAGGATGATCTCGATCGCTGTATAAATGAACTCCGACCTATAATCAAGATCCGGTAGGTTGCCACACCTGATAAGTTCGGCATAATCTTATAGCCGGTAGAGCGCTGTACTGAATATAGGTTTATGTGCTCGTACGTCGGTGTAGCGAACTAGAATCTGATCGAGATCGGCCTTGCAAGCGAGGTGGAGCATTTGGAGACTGGTTGGCCGTTGGCATACGGCTTATATGTTCGTAATGTAATGAAACCAGATCATTTTATTATATTTCAACAATAACCGATTGCATCTCCATTTGATTGGTAGAATACGAAATCATTTGTTACAGCAATGCTGATACAATTTATGGTCCAAAGAAACGCTAAATCATTTGAATGAAACGAAATATCGTATATATCCTATGGGCCGCCTGAGCGGTTAAGAACAATATGTGTGATAGGAGAAGGTGGGTCACGATCCCGATATAATTCGGATTCCAACCTCGGATGGTCGAGTGAACCGTACGTCGGGTTTTTTACTTTTTCGGATACTATCTGTAGTTCCCCGACATTCACCTTAGTGTGCTGCAAACTACCCCACTTGGTCGCAAGGATAAATATTTGTAGTCCCTGTTGCTCCACCATTCTAATATTTCTACATTTGAGCCAATAAAATCAGCTATAGACTCCGCTGCTTTTACTTTTTGTTCCAAATCACGACAGCCACAATCGTCCAGGGAAGGCCATGCCAGCGGACCCTGACTTTGACCAGCCAACCTCTGGACACATCCACCATGCCACCAAAGGACCAGCTTCCAAGTCGAAAAAGGCGGCGGATCGTAACTCCAGGATCGATCGAAAGCACAGAGTTCGACGAGCCTGTCTCTAGTTCTTACGACTGTCCGTCAGACAGTAGCGACTTCGATGACAAGCGACTGTCTAAACGTCCCAAGAGATCCCTGCAGGCGGGAGCTTCTAGGTCTGCGATCATCGCCCAGCAAGCGCAGGTTGTCTTGACCAACGAGGATTCTAAGAAGCTCTCTGCAACTGCACCTTCCACTAGCAAAAACGCCAAAAAATCAAAATACGACTACTCAAGTAATGCGTTGTCTCCTTTCCCGAATTGGCCAGCTCCAACCCCCGACACGGTTGAAACGGTGTTTCGCCTGCTGGAGGATAAGCACGGCAAGATCGAGATCTCACAATCCAAGCCTTCTTTGGGTCTTCGTATCGAAGGCTGCAACCAGGACGAGCCGGCATTGATTGATGCAGTCATCAGAGCGCGGCTCAGTGCTGGTACCAACGACATGAATGCATCTCGCGCTTTTATGGGCATTCTCACAACGTTTGGGAGACGTAAGCCTGGAACTGGCCCCGGCATTGTCGACTGGGAGGCCGTTCGACTTGCTCCCTTGGAAAAACTCTATGAAGCCATCAAGACTGGAGGAATGGGGAACGTCAAGAGTCGTAGCTGCAAGGCTATCCTTGACATGGTTCATGAAGAGAATGTCATCCGGCGCCAAAGGGGGAAAGTTGCCACCAACTCAAGAGGCATAGATCTGCTCTCTTTGAAGCACATGCGAAGCCTTTCGAAAGATGAAGCATTCGATAAATTCATTACGTTTCCAGGGGTGGGACCGAAGACTGCAGCCTGCATTATTTCAATCTGCATGCAGCACAATGCCTTCGCCGTGGATACACACGTGTACCGGATTTGTACGTGGCTAGGTTGGGTACCCCCTGGGACCAGTAGGGATGGTATGTTCGCACATCTCGAGACCAAAATTCCTGATCACCTGAAATTTGGCCTTCACTACTTGATGATTCGACATGGACGGTTCTGCCGGAGGTGCCAGGCAAATACTTCATCGACAGGGAAGAAATGGAAAGACATTGACTGCCCTTTGGAAGGCTTGGTGAAGCGGACAGGAGGCAGGAGGCAGAAGTAGAAGTAGATATTGTTTATGTGTGCTTTGAGAAGATTATATGCCACTAGTTATTCCATCTCCCATGTGTAATAGAGACCTCCGTAGCTTATCCATGCTTACCAACTATATCATTGAATGGCCACTCTTTCTTGAAAAATTTTCCTCATGCCTTTCCACCTTCCGGTGTTCCTTTTCATGCATCACAAATCTTGATTTCGGTCTCACGGATGGCTGATGCCTATCTCTACTTGGCATATGCTTGTTGTATCACCTTCGCCTCTGGGTAATCGAAAACCTCACATCACATCTTCGTATGCTTTAACAGCATCGTCTGCACAGTAAAGTGCTATATAACAATTGTCAAAGAGGGAACATCGCAACGGAATTACCTCTGTCCCTCTTACTATTTTTATAAGGTAACATCTTCATATTTCGTGGATAATTTGCCTAAAGCTTGTAACTTCCTCGGAAAATGTGTCGTTGGCGTCAACACATGGTCTCATGCGGTGATCCTGCGCTAGACATAAAGATGATACAAGGTCATGACAAGAAATGCCAGGCAAAAGTACCAAATACTAGGCAACAATAGAAGACACTAGGCAAGACACAAGATACTTTCGCCGAAATTAACACTGTGGTAGCATCTCTCATTCTTTCCAACCTTGTCCATGATCCTCAACAAAGCAAAACGCAGAAACATCAAACAAAAAAGGATCTAGGATCTCGATTCTGGACTCCTCGCCCTCGAGTTCTCTCAGTCGTTGCTCCAGCTCCCTTATATGCTTTTCCTTTCTGTCCCTGAAAGCTCGTTGTGATGCGCGGTTCTGAGCTCGGCGACGCTGTGACCAGTCGGTGGGTGCTACTAGTATAGAGAGCACAGGCACATACCGAGTGCTCGTGGGTTCTCGGTAAGGTTGTGGCGATTGATCAAACCTTGAAAGCCGTGAAAGCTCGAGGGGAGTCGGAAGTCTTATATCTTTGTACGAGGGAGGTGATATCTGGTGCTTGGATATGTTCTCAGTATCTGGAATATAGTCGGACCGAGATGACCCTACAGAATTCACTTCGTACTATAGATAATTAATATATAATTCTAGACTATATATACTAGATATTTGGTAATACTGCTTTTATTCCTTTCTCTAGTATTTTATATATATTCCTCTAGATTCAATTATTATCTTATATCGCTCTAATATTTCCTAGATTAACTTTCTAATTTTTTTAACTATTATATATTCCATTTTTGAGATATCGAAAATTTTACTAAGATATACAACAAAAATTTATATTTGAAATTTACTACCATCTTCATCGTAATATCGTGCAACTAATTTCTATTTATTTTCACTACTGTTTAACTACTCAAAACTTAGGAATCTGAGATATTAATATCTAAGTAACTATGCTTTCTTTATCTGCTAAAGTACTTAACATTTGATTGACGCTTTTGTCGAAAAGTATTTCGACTTATTCATTGCGGGTGATGTTGGGCTCGGGAGGGCGGTGTCGGCTGGAATAGAGATGCGAAAACCAAACCGTTGCAAAGTTTGGGAAAGTCGACGTGGCAGTGAATAACGCTGCGCTTACACCTGATAAGACGACGCTTATCGATTTCGATAAGTCGTACTGGGACAAACTCATGAGTATCAATCTTACCGGGACAGCGCTGAGCTGCAAGTGAGAAACGGTGGTTATTTGTGATCCGGATTCGGGGTGGTCTACGGGGAGTTTTTGGAGTGCGAATGGAGTGCTTGTGCTTAGCATATAGAGAGAGAGTAGCAGAAAAAATGGATTCTGTGGCATGCTTAAATCCTGGATTGACAAATACTGGTGATATAAGGAGTCGTGGAAGTATCAGCATTGAAGCTAATTATTCACACGCAAAATGAAGTAGAAGGAAGCTCGTGACTGCTGTTGATAACTTCAGAAGGAGTGACACACCCTCACCTCCTTCCTCAGACCAGGCAAGCCACCCCATCCAAGATCAACCTCGTAGAGACTCCCCATACGAGCACAGCACTTACAACTCCAACCCCAACCATAAATTATCATCAACACTCACCACTATGCCCCTACACTCTGAAAAATCGATACGAATGGGTAACGGCAAACACACCACCACCGGTCTATTTCTCCCCAGCGTCCCCGAGCACTCCAAGAAACCTCTCCTCGTCCTAATCCACGGCAGCGGCGTCAACGCCAAATACTGGGACAATTCTTCCTACTCGTACTTATATCCCCCTCCTTCCAATCAAATCCTCCAACTCTAACCTCCCCTCCTCCCTTCAGCCTCCCCACAGACTTCTCCACCCGCGGCTACCCCATCTTCAACATCCAACGCTCAGGCTACCTCCAGGAAAAATGTCCCAAGACCAAAACTCCAATCGCAGACACAGTGAAGCTATATGCAGCGCTGATATCGCATACGTATAAATATTACTGTGTACAGAAGAACGGGATTATTTTATTAGGAGCGGGGACCGGCTCGCTGGTTTGTTTGGCGATTGCGGGGTGGTGTAGAAGTCCTGAATTGCCGGTTCTTGGGGTGAGTGCGAGTTGTTGGGCACCGGGTTCGGAGGGGTTGGAAGAATTTGGTGGGGAGGGGATTGAGGGGTTGTTGGGTTTGGAGGGGGACGAGAGAGATGGTGAGGGAGGCGATCTGGGTGGGGAAAATGTGGAGATGGATGGGTCGGAAAGTAATGGAAGAGAGAAGATGAGTGAAGGAAGTGGAAAGCTGAGTGATGTGAGATCCTCCGAGGAGGAGTCGGATACTCCGCCGCCATACAAAGGGAAAGGAAAAAGAATGGAAATGAGCGCCGACTCGAAAGATACAGCTGAGATGGCTGAACAAGGAAGTCAGAGCGTAAATTCCAGCCCGCGTCGAGAACAAGTGAGGTCTGAGAGTCCCGGAAAAAGAAGACGTCATACATCAAGCGCGGATGCTGAAACGCAGGAGGAGCCGCGCTTCTTGCAAGAGATAAGTATTTCCCCTGAAGATGCGACCTCTTTCCCCGACATAGGAGCTGTCAGCCCGGACTGGAATTTCTTTCTGGAATTACCGTTCTCCCAGGAATCACCTCCTACTCATGAGTCAATGACATCCACCCCACAAGGAACAACATCCACATCGATCTCCTACCCAACGGAATCAAACTCCTTCGCACAGCCATCAGCTTCAGCTCCAGCTCCCGAGCTACCAAACCCAGGAAAGAGTCCTTCTGCATCCCCGCTCATTGGCTCGCCGCAAGAAGATGAAGATGAAGATTTCTATGCCTCCCTCGAGTTGGAGATGGTGCGCAAGTTGAATTTTTTCGAAGAGCTCTCAGTTTCTCCGCCGACTGCTGATGTAGAAGGAAATAATTCTACGGATGGATCTCCTGATGGGGAACCGAATCCGGACTTCGCGTCAGAATTTTTGGAGGATGGTGAGTTGTCCTTGTATGTGATAGATTGGTGTGGTTCGGACTGCTAATCAGCTGATCTAGCAAGTGAGGAAAAGTTAGCTGAGGGAAATGATCAAATCTGGGAACGTCGCTTGAAGAATGAAATTGCACATCGTGTTAAGGTATAATACGTCCACCTCTTTCCATACCCCCCCGCACGATATTCTTTACCCGGGCTGATATACTCATCTCCAGGTCCCCATCCAATATCTAATCTACCCCTCCGACGTCCTCCACAAACCAAACCTCGATGCACCAACAGTCCTTTCTCGAATGATGAGCTGGTTTGTGAACGCACCAAGTATCGATGCATGCGTGTTGCCGATGCCATCAGGAGGATCGCTGTATGAGGTCGAAAGCAGGGAGGACAGGTTGCTGTTGCAGTGGAAGCGAGATCGTTTCGTTAGGTTGGTTACGCAGTTTTCCGCGAAAGAGATATGGTGGAATCGAAGTTTTTGTACGGATTTGAGCGGAAAACCGCTGTGGTGGTGGGGTAAGGCGGGGTGAGGCGGGGTGAGGCAGGGTAAGGGTTTTTGTGATTAGTAGATAGGATAGAAGTTTGTTGAGTATTGTTGTGTCTTCTTTTGGTCGTTGCGAGTATTGTTTGGAAAGGAGGAAATTAGGAATCATCGAAGGCTAGGATAATGTGGCTTGAAAGCCGCCATTAAAAGGAGTATTGGTTAGTGTAGGACGAGTTATATGAACAGAGCATTCAGTCTTCAAAAAAGGGATGTCGGGAGACGGCGTTGTAGAAAAAAATGAATAGTTGAGAGTACTTTGCAATCGACGAGACTGGCCACAGACGTGATGTGGACATAGTTCGCCAGGAAGAGACCAAAAAAAACAAAAAAAAACACAAGGACAATCGTGAAATGTAGCATCCTATGGAAGGAGAAAGAAAAGTCGCCAATGAAAGCAAGAACGGATATTTATTTCCTAGCACCGTACAGCTAGTAATACTCAATACGCTGGGAGTATCAATCATAACATTTTCCATTTCCTGGTCTAATTATCATGACCTATCTGTCCGTATCCTGCACTATCACCCATGCGCTAAACTCCATGACAGCCAAGTAAATGAAACCACAACACTAGTTGTTATCTGTAAGGCACATCCTCCTTGTATTCCCTATCATAAGCATCCCCTCCTCTCTGCCTCCGTGCCGACATACTTTTGTTCTCCGTCTCAAACCTATCACCCATCGACTTCCCCGCCACAGCTCCAGCAAGCGCCCCCAGCACTGCGATAGTAATCTTATCACTTTTATCATGCTGGCGGTCGTCCTCTGCTAACTCATGTGCAGCAAGTCCACCGAGTATTGCGCCAAGTGCGCCGCCTTGAAAGCCGCGATCACCAAGAAGGGATTTTTTGGGCTCGGGCGCGGGTTTGGTAGTGCTTCTTGGTGGTTTCGATCCTTGATCTGTGCTTTTCCTTCGCCGGTCTCGTTCTCTATCATCTTGTGGGGGTGGATTGCCGTTCCTCCGCTGCATGCGACTATCGCCGTACCCTGCAGCAGCTGGAACGTTCCGTGGTCGTGGAGCGCTCTGAGAAGGTGGATTCCAGTCAGGCGATATTGGATCTCCACGCGTGTATTGGCGGGGTGGAAGGGGCTCAGTCCTGGGAATTGACTCAAAGCTCCTGCTTTGGAATGGACGACTCGAAGTGCTGTAGACGCCTTGTCCATATTCTTGACTATATCGTTTGGGAGAGCTTGATCTTCGTGTGTACGGATCGTCCTCCCAGCTGACAAAACTTTCTCTCCTAGGAGGAGGATTGTCATTTTCGCGTCGCACCCTTGGCCCGTTGTCGCGATATCTACTTCCGTTTGTATCTTCCTCGTCACTCTCGCTCTTATCGCTCCTCCCAGACGAACGATGTCGCCTCTTCGAGAATGAACGCGCAATATTTTTGGGATGGTAGGTATCCGAATGCAGAGCCTTGTCAGGAAGTTTGTGGAAGTGCTTATCAGCCACCGCATCCACAGCCTCCATTCCCAGCTCCGCAAAGTCGTCCATTTTGTAGTTATTGATGGTAGAGGTTGAAGATGATCTGCCAAGAATGGAAACAACAGGGAGATCGATGCAAGAAGCTCCAGATGGGAGTCAATCCAGAAGCTTAAATGACCTCGTTCAAAAACCGGATACGGCTCTGCTCTTGGCGTTGCTCATTATGCGTCGTTGAGGGTGGCGTCATTGCGTGGGTTGTACCCACATCCTTCTGCTGTGACATGCTGCTGGAAGGCTGGAACTCGAATAGACTCGGTAGGCCAAGCTTGAGATATACTTTATCTGCGCGTCCACTCGGGCGTCGACCGGGCGTCGAATAATACAGCACAATAATTGGCCTGGTTTTTTTGAGATATGCACGACATGTGCGACAACGATGTGGTGTCACCCACCAAGGAAGAAAGTTCGCGACTGTTGACAAAATTTATGGTGCTGGTGGTGTTCATTTCAAACGTGGCTGCAGCTCACCAGCCACAATGCGCACGAGCCTCTTCCGGCTGCTGTCTTCCTTTCAGCTCGTTGGCGAAATAATCACCTCGAAATGATATCAGCTCCATTGGCTGAAATTGCTTGGACGAATATACTTACCTTCGGATTCATCACAGAATTCGCATTACATCGGTGTAGTCGACCATTATGCGCATTCGCTCGCATGGAAGGCATTCGCGAAAATCCTCCCTCGAACAATCGCATCCATGTTAAGCATACGATCATCACCTTTTGTGGCTTCAAGAGATACTGAGAATGCATGCATTATCATGATTCTAAACTAGCTAAGTCTGCTTCGAGCTCGAGAACATCCTTCAACGCATTCATGAACACCTCACCTTCCCTTTCTTTGAGGGGAAGTAATGGCCGTCTAGGTGCTGCGCCATACCCATGCACTTTATTCAGGACATATTCTATGACAGGCTTGTTAATGGAAAAATTCTCATTAATGTCTTTGGTAAGGACTCACTCATGCCACGTATTCCTGCTGGAACTGCCTCAACATCTGCCCTGGATAATATTGCTTGCAGCCTCGCAGCCTCCGTCCGGTCACCATTTGAAGGAGTTGGATTGCTCAGAAGCCTCCACAGCTTCATGGTGGCTCGAGGCGCAAAGTTTGGTATGCCGCTCACAGTCCCATGACCTCCAGAGGAAACCCACGGAGTCAAATCAGCTATCAGGCCGTCAAGAAGCAGAAATGGATATGGTCGAGAACTGTTCATGGTCGGGTCATCATTGAGCGCGGCATTCAGTCTTATCAACTTTCCAATACTTCCACCACATCTATTTCAATAAGTGACTGGTTTCTCGGGGTCTGGCTCATAGCCCACTTACGTGAGTTTTACACCACAAAGATTTGGCGCTTTTTTCATTACTGCCTCGATCACTGCGGAGGACATGTCCTGGCCCGCAGCATTGGCTGGGAAATTATACAGTAACAGTGGTATCTGGTTTTGCAAATCAGCGACGACACCATCAATTTCTTAGACCTACTGACCGGCGATGCTTCACAGATATCGACATAGTACTGAATGACCTGCTCTTGGTCCGCGTTGAGGCTGGCAGCGTAGTATGCAGGAAGAATTACCATACCGGCGTCACTTAGGGGGGCTTAGCTTTGTGCTCTCCGTGAATAACTTCTTGGATCTTACGCTCCGGCATCTGCTGCCGCACGAGATAGCTCGATTGTCTCTCTGGTACTTGCACCGCCAACTCCGGCTACGATTGGCGTGGCTTGGAGACCTTCATCGTCCAGGGTTTTGCGAATAAAACGAATTATGGTAGTTCGCTCTTCGCGAGACTGAGATTATCATTAAATTGCAATTCCGGTAAGTACTAGAACGACTCACCAAATGAACAGCTTCTCCCAAGGAGCCCATACATACTGGTACTATTTTGAATGAGCAATGTCTTCAACATCTCTGAAGATTTATCTTACCTATACCCTTGCTTGCCAAATCTTTTGAGATTATCTGTCAGTCGAAATTATATGGGTTACAGGGCATAAACTCACTCAGGAGATGTCGCTTGTAGCTAACGAGATCAAGCTCTTGTTTATCGTCGAAAAACGTAGGTAGTGGTCCATACACTCCTGGCTTTAGCTCGCGGACTTTGGAATTTCCGACCATTCTGAGTACAACAAACCTCAAGCTTTGCAAAGAGTCGACGAGACTTCGTGTATTAGCTTCAGCGAGCGGGAGAAGGGAGTGATAAGTGTCAATCACGGCAAATGATCCGATATCACGAGTTGGATATCTGGTCGTTAGCTGTCGGCTAAGACGCCGACGCACGCCGATAAGCCCTCGCCGCTTTATTGTCAGGGTAGTCCCTGACTTCCGTCCCCACTCCGTCCCTGTTATCTTCTCGAAAAGCTTATCTTCCCATCCGTATCCCATCTTCAGGTACAGTACGTGTTCCCTTAATGTAACCAGCGAGCTAGGCTAGATAACGATTATGATTGAGTTCTTCAGTGCAATGATCGTCGTCCATAGAATAGCCGACATATATATATTTAAAGATGGCTCACAGTTGTTGTTTGCGTCCTGGTTACTGGGTGATCTCTTCTACTCCTTAGCATTGCTTCAATTGGAATTCACAGGTGCTTTTCATACCCAGCCCTTGATTGCCAAACACGAGGGGCAATATGTCACTTCGAGGGGTATGGGGATTCCGCTACAAGCTACCATGATTCGTTAATTGCTAATTCGGAACAGTCTTCGAGTGAGAAGAAAGTGCACAGCGATGATGCTACGAACGAAGTAAATTTTGGCCATGGAACGACAGATGATGCTGCAGCCGGGGCACTGGCCGTTTCTAGCAACACCATGCATCGTGATCTGAAGGTTTGTTGTAGGGTCCTGATACTTGGGAATTTGAACCTCAGCTAACCTCTCATCTTCATATGTAGCCGCGCCACTTGTAGGTCTTTGAGGGATATGAAAACTTTACAGGACGCTCACATCCTCAACTAGACAGATGATTGCTATCGGTGGTGTCATTGTGAGTCGGCATGGGATTTATTCCTCGAATAGCACTAACAATGTCGTTCCATAGGGCACCGGTCTTTTCTTAGGAACTGCCAGCGACCTCGAAAATGGTGGTCCAGCTGGATTGCTAATCGGTTACTGCATCATGGCTTCGCTTTTATACTCTGTAATGGTACGACAGGAAGGCTCAAGGATTATGGTTAGGGGCTGATGAACGCTGCAGGTTGCTCTTGGTGAGATGGTCTCCCAATTCCCGCTTCCTGGTGGTCAATTCGCGCTGGCTGGTCGTTTCGTCTCTCCTGAGTTGGGTTTTGCTATGGGTGTTCTGTTTTGGTATAAGTATGTCCTTCCTGCCTTGAATTCTTCCTTGTGATACAAAAAGCTAATAGCAATTTGCAATAGCTACATCAGTATGTCAATTGCCGATCTGCAGTACCATTCATTCTCTAATAATGCGCAGTTGTTCTTCCCGCCGAGATATCTGCGGCCGCTGTTCTCATTTCCTACTGGACCCCAGCTGGTGACGTTGGTTCAACATGTACTACCGGAATCTGCAACAACGCAATGTGGGTTGGTCTAATGCTCATCATTGTCGTAAGTATGACGGAATCCATGCACGGTGTCCGGTCTCTTAACATCCTTGGTAGTGGACTATCAACTTCGCTGGAACGCGGGTTTTCGGTGAGACGGAATTCTGGTTCTGTTCGATCAAAGTAGGTTCAAATCAATCAGGAACTAGAATCATGCTGACAATATAGGTCATCACTATCGTTGGATTGATTCTTGTTAGTATCATCATCACTGCCGGTGGTGGACCCAACCATCAAAGTATTGGGTTCCGTTTCTGGAATGAAACAGGCGGTTTTGTGCAATATAAAGGCATAGGTGAGCATCCGGTAGGAACTGGTGAAAGATATCATCTAACAAGTGATGTCTAGGTGGGGTGAAAGGACGATTCCTAGGTTTCTTCAGTGGTACGTACAGGTTGACATCATGTACAAGGACCTCACATACTGATTTTACTTACTACAGTTTTGATCAGCGCTGCCTTTGCATTCATCGGTAGTGAGATCACCGCTATCGCTGCAGCAGAAACAGCAAATGTAAGAGTGCATTTCCAGGTCGTTATGTCTGTGACTGACAATCAATTTAGCCACGCAAAACTGTACCACGTGCGATTAAGAGTGTCTGGATTCGACTTGTGTTGTGTAAGTGAAAGTCCTACGATTGAAAATATGTATTTACTAACATAATCCTATCTAAGTCTATATCTCCAGTGCTCTACTCGTGAGTATAAATCATCTAAACGAACGGAAACCGCTAATAGCTCAAACAGATTGGAATGCTAGTCTCCCCAACCGACCCCTCATTGAACCTCAGCTCCACAGCAGCTAAGAGCCCGTTTGTGATTGCCATCCAGGTACGGTTCTCCCCTCATCTCTTTAATCAACTCATGCTGAAACCTCTTCTTCTAGAACGCCGGTATCAACGCCCTCCCATCCATCATCAACGCCGCCCTCCTCACCTCAGCCTGGTCCGCCGGCTGCGCCGACTGCTACACCTCCTCCCGTACACTATACGGCCTAGCCGTTCGAGGCCAAGCACCAAAAATTCTCACCAAAACCAACAAGCAAGGTCTACCATGGGTGTGCGTGCTCGTATCTTGCGTCTTCTCGTTACTGTCGTTCATGGCCGCAGCACATGGCAAGGCCGGTACTGTGTTCGGTTACTGTATGTATTCTCCATTCCGATAGAGACATCAAGCTTACATCTCACAGTCGCTAACATGACGGCTATCTGCGGCATGATTTCCTGGGCTTGCATTTTCTTTACCTATATCCGCTGGTACAAGGGTTTGAAACTCCAAGGAATCGATCGGAATAGTCTTCCCTACAAAGCACCACTGCAACCATATCTCAGTTACTGTAAGTACCCATCCCACCCATTCACATCATCCCCAACCCCCCAAACCCAAAAACTAACACCCCTCCTCCCAGACGGTATCTCAATCTGCATCATGGTAATAATCTTCGGCGGATTCTCCTCCTTCATCCACAAATTCGACGCCTCCGCCTTCATCACGACGTACTTCCCGATTCCGTTTTTCCTCGTGCTGCTAGTGGGATATAAGATCTGGCATAAGACGAAGGTATATGATCTGGATAAGTTGGACTTTGTTACGGGTTCTTCGATTGAGGTGCCGGAGAAGGTGAGTTTGATTGAAATGTGGATTGTGTGCACTGTGGAGAGAGGATGCTTGCTGACGAGGATTGATTGTGTAGCCTTCGGGGAGGTCGACGTGGAGGAGGATTTATGATAATATTTAGGAGGGGCGGATTGGTGGTGGGGGAGGAGGGGATGCGAAGGGGGATTTAGATGGGGTATTGAGGAAAGGGGGTCTGGTGGAGTTGGTTGACTCTTGACGGTAGAAATAGAGCTCTATTTGTACGTGATTAATAATTATTTACATTTTTCTAGACCAGGAATTTTCCCATCGCTGAGCGGCATATAAAGGCACGTCTGTACCGAAACCGAAACCGAACATAATACAAAGCATCCAAGTCCAAAACGTCTTCACACATCCCGGACACCTTCTTCGTAGAAACTTCACCACCATGCCCACCATTTGCTAAAACCTCCCCCGGCAAAACGAAACTCCTGCACATATACAGAAGCGTGCCACCCAATTCATACGCCACAAACGAGGCGACTCCTCTCTCTATTCCGGTCGGTTTCTATCTATAAAAGGGGCTCTTCTCCGCCCGAGTTTGCATCTCTCCTAGACGCACATCAGACATCTCGTCAATAAATTTCGAGTGGTGAGAATTGAGGCTTCGGGTCAAGATGTGTGCTGCGGGTTCGCGGTGAATAGTATCAATATGGCGATGAAGAGATATCGTTTCTCAAGGAGTTTTGCAGTGTTGTAGTTTGGGATTGTTTCTGAATACTGTCATTGCTATTTTCTCATTGTCGTTCTTGGCTATTTACAGTATTGCTAAGCTTGCGTTGTGTTGAGCTTATATGAACTGCGCTCAGCAAACCCGTGAATGTCATCAAGCTTGTTTCGTGAAGCTGGGCAAACTTTAGCTTGGGAGGTGCTCACGATGCTGACCCTGTGAAACCGGTTGACACAACTTCGCATGATGAGTCCTATCTTGCTTCGTGCTGGCGGCCTAGCTTCTGATCCTTTGCGACGGCGATGGGAATCGCGTCAGCAATCTGATTCATGTTGCTTTACGGCCAGTGATGACTAAGCTAGAACCCTTTTCCCCCAACTCCGTGGTCCTAGAAAATTTCAGCGGCAGTTAACTTGGCTTACTAGAAGCTGAGTAACTGTGTGCGCTACGGCGCTCGTCTCGTGGAGTCGTTCAATAACCATAGGAGAATAGGAAATGAGGCATTTGAAAGTGGAGAGGTTTTGGAGGTGAGTGTGAGGTGGCATTTGGGGCTCTGCTCGCGGGGCCGACTTTTCATTCCGGCGGTATTACGTAAGAGTATCACAAACATATTGGTTTTTCCATTTTCGAAGTACGATGTCCAATTATGATGAAGTTGCTGATAAATTCCTGTCAGCTTCTCTGACAGTGATTGGATCTCGCTGTAAGCACCGCAAGCCATATCTACCAGCTGGGAACACTGTGCATACGAATTATAAACAACAAGAACAGAGAATATGCATCGAATTTTTACATGCGAACAATTTAAAACTTGGCTGACGGTGAGTAGTTTTTATTTCATCCACCGAGGGTGGTTTTACGTTTCTACTGCTTCTCCTTCATTCAATCTTCAAGAAATTTCGAATATTCAATACGATGGAGCGTGATCAATCGACTCCACCGCCCCCACCTCGGCGTCATGAAACGTTTCCAGCCTACCTCCCATATAAATTCATTTCACCGCATTCGGGGCAACAACCTACAGGCTCATATGTATGTATTGCTTAAATTCCGTGCTCGCATCTCGAACAATCAGACTCGGAAAATAACGCTGCGATCTAGACACCACAAGATGCGGCAACACGTGGCTTCAGTTCATATTATCCACAGCCGCCAATCCCTATAGCCATTCCTTACATGGCATATGGCCAAGAGCCAGTGCAGCCACCACCCCGTCGGAATCGTAGAGAGTCGTTTGATGACATTAGAGAGACAGCAAGACCAAGATTCAGAAGTCCTAGAAAACCTAGTAGGGATGTACGGAGTGTTGAGTCTTTCGGCGTAGATGAACGTCCGAATCATTACTACCCTGAGGATGCATCACCCGACAATGAATCCGACGAAGATCAGAAATTATACATGCTCTCATCTGAAATCGATCATGATTCTAGTAGTGACGAATCTGAGGATATATCTACTGTCGTTTATTCGTTCACACCTTCCCGCAGCGCCTATGGAGGCTTTTCTGGCCAAGGGAGTAAAGAATCAGAAGACGGCTCTTTAACAGATAAAGAGGAAGAGCCAGTCTCTTTAAAAGAAGACCGATTCACCAAGACGTTTCACATAATCAATTCTTCCTACTCTGGTGAAGGATCCTTAAATGGCACTCATAGTGCTGACCTTACTATTGTGAACGCCAATCATATAAAGCAAGGATCTTTATATCGGTGGATGTATAGACCCATGGCACGAGAATTCTTCATATCAGATGATAGTTAACAAATTTGGCAGACATTTCACACGCAACTCGATGGAATTCGATGATTTCTCGGTAAGCCATTCTGGATGCGAGTTAGAATACCAACTGACTAGAAATATAGACAGAGACATTACGCGTTCCAAGCGTCTCAAATACAGATAGAGAGAGCATTAGAAAGTTAATTGCCCAAGTTCGCCGGCGGTATATAAGACGAATCCAAATCCCCAACGGACGAGCCGTACAATATATGGAGCCGGGATGTATCCAATCTGTCTTACCTAATTCCAGTACAGATCAAACAATTATTCCGCGCACTCTCACCTGGATTTGCCTCCCTTATTTTACCCTCGAACCGTACTCTGGTCTACTCTCCGCTGACCGAACTTCTGCGTTTCCAATTCAGACCTTGATGCAGGCGAAGTATTCGGGGGCTACATACCAGCGGGATATGGAGCAGGCTGTCTGCCAAACTCAAGAAAGCGCAAAGAACCATTGCTTTCATATTGCACAATTATGGTGCATTGTCCTCGATAACTGTAAGCTCTGATCATTTCATATTGTCCTCGTTGTCCTTGAAGAAATATTAATTCATGGGAATAGCTCTGCTCCTTACTTACAGCCGAATGTCAGAGGACGCCCTTTGCAGTGACTTGATCACTAGGAGTTTCTTAACAAGTGCGCAATTAGCAAACTCCGGCCACAAAGTCAACTTAAATGTGCGCTACCGGGGAAATGTAATGTGGTCCATCCCCGTGGAGGAGTGCCAGACTTGGTTTGTGAGTTGTGATAATTAGCGTCTGTTTTATTGAATCCGGCCTCATATACTGACTATATTACTGCCTAGGATTTCATATCACACTTTCGAGATTTCTGGCCCGGTCGTTTATCTTTTTTCTGGAACAAACGCCCAGTTGCACCTGAAGATTGGCCCAAGATTATGCACTTACCTCACCGTATAAATAACAGGATTACACTTGATATGCAGCTTAGGTTTGATGATTCCCTATAGAGCGACAAACTTCTTAATAACCACAATGTTAGCAAAATCGTCAACGCTCCAAAGTTTCGCTCTCTCCATCCTACTGAACGAGGAAAATCTGAGGTCGATAAGGAGAAATCAGACGCTACGGTCTCTACCAATCTCCCGCCATTTCAGGAAGAGGGGGGTGCACCCACCAATCAGCACAGAATTTCGCCCTCAGGAAGCAACCAAACGCCAAAAGAGTCCAACAAAAACACTAAAGTCACTAGGATTTCAATGTTAACCTGCCTAGAAGGCGTCGCTCAACCTAATAACTTCATAGATGAGGTCGCGTTAGAGAACCACATGGAAACAGTCGAGGATTTCTTGATTCGTCGGACAAACTTTACGGATAGCAGAGCATATAAGACCTGCTCAAGTTTACTTCGGATAGATGTACAGTCTACGCTTGAGAACGACGGCAAAGTGCTGTTAGAGTCCGATACATCGAGCGACAAACTAAAAGCCCATGAAGATCTCATCGATATCTTCAACACTGCTGATTCAATATTCCAATTCTTTTTACCTATGACTAGCAAAACGCCGACTGCAATGAAATTCTGGGGAGCGGTACACCGGATTGTCCACGTGAGTTGCATGGCACCGAGACAATCATGAACTCTCTTTTGACAGGTATAAACAGGGAAAACGTAAAAGCCGGTCAAATGATGGCGATACAGAGGCGCAGGATTTTGAACCGCTTTCAAGCCGATCTCTTAAACATGTTCTTGATGAGCTCAAGCCCATTGCAGTAAGGTTAACCGCTTGGAGTGATTTGCTCTCTCACGCCAAAGCATCTGACCATACACGCATTAAGACGCCCAATGAATTTCTACAAGCGTGGCTCCACCTTCTGATGGGATTGATATATCTCAGCAAGGAGAATCAGCACAGGAGCTACGAATTTATCTTTTCTGCAGAAACATTGACAACTCGAGGATTAAAAACAATTATCCAGTCCCTTTCCAAAAAGAATCTGGTAGAAAGCTCTGTGGTCTTGCCCCTGGAGCTTGTGTCTCTAATGAGTCTGAAGCTGTTACACGGCATTACACCTGGCCATTCAGACATAATCAAGACTTACTCATCATACACCGATTCAATTGTAAGTCCTGCATTGAAGACTATTGTACAAATAGAAGGAATCATTCTGCTAGCTCGATAAACTGATTCACGGAGTACACTAGGAAGCGGATATTGCCATGAAACCTTCGGATAGGTCGCACGAGAAGCGACTTGTGCAGCTAAAACATGAAATATCAGCCATCCACACGATACTGGATACCCAGAGGACCATTTTCAATAAATTGAGAGAATACAGTACCACTGCATTTCGAAACCGCAGGTCCAACGGACCTCCAATGACGGTTTACGAGACTTTACGTAGGACTAGAAAAACCACAAGACCGGAAGACTCACGTCCTCGTCCTTCCGCAAAAAGGGATTGGGATGACAAGGAGGAGTCCGAACATATGTGGAATACGCCTATGTGGAATACGTATCTTCCCACCAACCTCAAAATAAAGTCAACTGACGCCGGAGGATATCGGCATTTGCTGACAGAGGAATGCAGTGTGCTCATTAATTCCCAGAAAAAGAATATCATGGACATTAACTTTCAAGCCTCCCAGGCCGAAGAAACTGTAAGTACAACTAACCTACACCCAAATTCATTTATCCTATTCACCATACCTATTCATCTAACACGCAAACAGGCCCGCAATAAAATAGATACAACTAAAGATCGCCAGGAACAAGCAATCTATGCGTTCACCATCGTCACTATTATCTTCCTCCCTTTGAGCGCTGTAGCCAGCATTTTCGGCATGAATACAAACGACGTGCGGAATATGGATTTCGGTCAATGGATATACTGGGCGGTTGCTATCCCTGTTACGGTGGTTGTCATTTGTTTGGGCCTGCTGTGGACGGGTGAGCTGGGGAATATCCTCGAATGGATTCTTTCTTTCCAGGCCGGTCAAAGACGATTTGCAAATGAGACTACTCGTTCAGATGAGCGGACTCGGCGGATTCCTGAGCGGATTCTTCGGCGTGTTCGTGATGATGAAGAGTGGTAACCTCTGCCGCAGTTCAAGTTTGAATATCCGGGACGTACATACCATGAAAGGTATCGTGAGTAGTGCATTGAAACGATGCAAAACAGATAAGGTCATTGGGGCTTTGGGCTGAGAGGTTGTCGAAGCAATCAAGGGGAACCTGGTAGCGAAGTTTTATTAAAATTGGATGACCAGTCAATGATATATCATATTAAAACTGTTTGCTGTCAATGGTGCTTTACTTTCAATTATTCTTTGGTTCCTCTATACCGTTTAAAGTACAAAGTTAAGTACGATGAACTACTCGGAATGGATCTGAATGATCAGTTCCGGGCAGTTCCCTCGGTATCTTTTTGATTTTGTGCTCACGCATTGTTTTCGTTGTTCTTCCTCATGTCTAGCTCGCCCAAGAGCCTCGCATTTGCCTTACACGACTACCTATCACTATGAACACACGCTGGCAAGTTAATACCACACTCACTCACATCCACAACCTCAAGCAACATCTGCTCCAAAACAGCATCACCCGTGCATGTATGCATGCAGTTAAGAGCAGCGTCCCCTTGGGTGGAGCCATCCATATCCAAACCCCACTTCCATACCCCTCCCCACCCCTCTCTTATCTAACCCCCACTAACTTAATACAGCACCGACAATGATACGGACCACTCGCCGACACTACCGCACCGGACTTATCTCCTGTCGACGCAATGCAAATTATCGGTTCGATCGGCGTTTATGCCGAAGAGGGGGAACTTGCGGGGGCTTATCTATGCTGCTTTGCTTTACTTTACTTAAGCAGCAGCGACGTGCGATACAGAAAAAAAAGATTTGATTTCTCAATTGATTCAATATGGCTTCTGCAATAACCAGAACATACGAAAACACATGTCCGCCCCCTGAGCGCATGCTCAAGCTGCGCGGGGCACCGGCTTCATTTCAAGAGGGTGCGCTGACTATTACACCGGTTCTGAGCGAGGGGTCGTCGTCGTTTGGGGCCGAGATCGCAGGTATGGATTGGAGTGAGCCGGTGCCGGAGGAGATTGTTAGACAGGTTGGTTGTTTCCCTTCATTGAGAAGTTGAGGCTATGGTTTGGAGATGAAGAGATCTTTACCATTACAGTTGAAGCGCGAGGTTCCGTCTGGCATGACGCCGCGGCCTTGGGTGGCGCGGATTTGACCGCAGAGGTTGGATTTGCCAGATTTGCAGAATTGCAGAATTTGCATTCTTTGCATTCTGGGTGCTGGGAGGAAGAGGAAAGTGCTGATGGGAGACGCAGTTGATCGAACTTTCGAATAAATATGCAGTTCTGGTGTTCCGACGCACGGGACTGGATAATGAGAGACATATTGCTTTTAGCAAGCAGTTGGGGGACAAGCTGGAGGTGAATCCTTTCTTTTATGGGAGGGAGAATGATAGGGTTGGGGAGCCGTTTTTGTGGGATGTGGGGAAGTGAGTTATTCTGTTTCCTCGGGGTTCTGTTATTCGTTCTTTGGCTTCGGGATGACTTGGTTGAGTTGATGACATAGATAAATGCTGATGAGATGAGTATTAGTATCGAGCTTGATGGGTCGTTGGTGAAGCCTAATAGTAGAAGATGGCATCATAGCTTGGGAAATGCACTTTGGCATACGGTAAGTAAAAGGGATGGATAAGTAAGTGATGAAGGTTAACGAAGATGTAGGACTCCTCATATCACCAGCAACGCTCGAAATACTCCATCCTACTCTCTCACGGTAGTCCCGTTCGAGGAGGATCATGGACGCATTTTGCCGATACCCGTCGAGCGTATGAAGATCTCCCACAAGAAACTAAAGATGAATTGAAGAATATGATAGTTGAGCACGAGTATGTTCCTTCCTGCTGTTGACTACTCCAGATTCGGTAGTTGACTACTGGCAGTCTATGGCATTCGAGGAAAATAGGCTCTCCGGAAGTCTATGGGAATCCTCTCCCTCACGAGCGCGCATTAAAGCCTCCTGCGTACCATAAGTTGGTACAGGTAGCGCCGGATGGAAGGAAGACGTTGTATCTCGCTGCACACGCCAAGCTTATCCTTGGAAAGTCGTTTGAGGAGAGTCAGAAACTGATTTGGGGGCTCATTGATCACTGCACACAACCGAAAGTAAGTCCCTGCTGCGGTGAGATGATTGGTAAAAGAAGGCTGACATGGTTGTAGTACGTATTTAGTATGGAATGGTTGTCTGGCGGGGACATGGTTTGGTGGGACAACAGGTATGTGGCTTTCCGTTGCCTAATAGCGGAGCTTCCACTAATCATTCTTTGATAGGCAATCTATGCACCGTGCAAATCCATACACAGAGCAGATGACTGCAAGAGATGTAAGAAGGTCTACGATTATCGATGATAGTCCTCTGGCATTTGGCGTTTCGGATCAAGAAAAGATCAACGCCGGATGGGCACCTGAAGCTCCTGATGTACGTAGCTCGTAATTGCAGTTGAATTGATTTTCGTTTTGATAAAAAGCCGAAACGGATTGACCGGTTCTTTAAATCTATATCAGCCTCTCATAATATTGACACACTTCGCATATCTGCTGTGATCTGACTGTGCTACCACACTACCAATGAGATGTGACCTCGCACCACCACCCACACTTCTTCTGCCCAGGGACCCTGGAAATCAACAGCCACCACTTCGGAACACTAGATAACTTGAGACGAACCTGCATTGGAATTGTGGCACAGTTTCCTGAATTGCTCACCGGAAGTTCGAAGTGCTGGCTCCAATTCCTCTCATGTCATCAAGTATATGAACAAGGAATTCCCTTGAAATAGGTAAGTGTGGTAGCCTTGTAAAGCCCCTGAGAGAAGCATACATTATTGTTTTTATGCATAATCCACTTTGAGAGAATCCTACATCAATTTAGTGTTCATCTTACTTGTAAGCAAGCCGTTGAATCTGCCTCTACTTGAGCCTCATCGAGGTGTTAGTATGATAGAAGGATGAAGCGGCTTAAGCCCCTATTCAGCCTAGCTTTGTTTCTGCTTACTCATCACAACCCCACCATTTCTCCAACCTACTCCGTTCGTGGAGATGAACGCCAAACAATTTTCGGACATGTTTCCCAATAGGACAACAAACTCAATGGATCGCAAACTCCTCAAGAGCCGCACAGGCTTTACTCATGGATATTTGAATTTGGAGCAAGCAACCGGGCTCATTGCTACCCCGAGAGGCGAGGCTTCCTCTACGCCTGGAATTACTTTTTCTGAATGGGAATGTGGCTTTCGATGCATGAATCCTTCGAGAGATGCAGCCTGATAACACAGATTCTCTAACTCAGACTCCGGAGTTTTAGCCAAGGAATGTCCACCATGGAGCTTCGCCCCCAAAATACCTTGGCGGCTACTTCTCGACCGGCTCAACCTATAGGCTATAGTCATCAAGTTAGTTCATTGGCTCCTTCTTCTTAGCTGAAAAATGCTGATTGAATATCTAGGACATCAAGTGATCACTGATATTTCCGTTTCCGTTATCCCCTCTTCTTCACGGTGTCAAGTGCACTGGCAATGTATGTCCGCACAAGCAGTCCAGATACCATGGCTTACAATTCCCCTCCGCGGTCCCCATCACCTAGCGTCCAACTCGTTACAGAGTCGAAACGATCGTCGAATTTAGCAGTTCCATCTCATTTCCCTCGGAGTGTTTCTCCGCTAACTTTGAGTTCGGAAGCCGAGACTTTGAGCATCAAAACTCGTAGTCGACAGCAATCGCATGCATCGCAAATGTCAATACAGTCTGATCCTAGATCAGCCAAAGGTCCGCCTTCACGGAGTACATCTATTACCGAGCCATGCGTTGTCTGCGGTACCACTACAGCAAAGACATTCACTTGTATTCAATGCAACAATGACGCATTCTGTGGGAATTGCTGGGGCAAAGAACGACCACACCGACCAGGTGCCGTAGGATTTGATGGCAGGCCACATGAGCAAACAGACAAAAGGGTCGTTGATCGTCTTCGAAAGATTTTGGAACCTAAGCGTACATCGGCTGAACAGCGAGAGCAACATAAGAGTGATGAAGATACGACGTGGTTTGGAATCACTCGGGATTCCGCCAACATGCCCATATTCCAAGACTATGGTCGATACGCGAAGATAATGGCGCAGAGTAGAACGAGCGGCATCAAAGCCAAATACCCGCAATTGGTATCTTTCATTGGTCAGACAGGTAAGAAATGACTCTGTATTTGCTTACACGCCATTGAATGAGTGTTAATTTAACTGGCATCTCGTCATTCTAATCAATCTTCTTGAAGAACTGTTAGGTTCACTCATCGTGAGCAGTAGCTCAATTTGGAAAAGTTTCGTGGTTTAAATCAAGGGATTAGACGTGTTCTAACGACTTTATATCTGCAGGAGCCGGAAAAAGCACGCTTGTGAAAATGTTGATTGAACATCAAGATCGTGTTGAAGACGAATTTACCGACACAAATACACAATTCCCTAGTCCTGTCACGGGCTCAATCAGTGACAATGTCCCCACTTCAGGCGACGTTCATCTCTATTCGGACCCTACAACTCACACCTCCAACCAACCAATGCTCTATGCTGACTGCGAAGGACTTGACGGTGGCGAAAATGTACCCAGAGGTGCCAGATTCAAAGTCCGCGACGATGCTGCTCCACCTGCTCCGCGTTCTCAAAGCTCAAATAACGACCCACATTTCCGCAAGAAGCTTCGAAAGGTAGCGCATAGCTCAAAACGTGATTTAGCTTGGGCTGTCGATCCTGAAACGCGTAAACGTGAGTATGCAGTTACACAGTTGTATCCTCGGCTTCTTTATACATTTTCGGACGTCGTCGTGTTTGTTCTTCGAAACCCAAAGTAAGGATGAAGTCTTCTTTTGAAGTATTGGGGACAGAACTAATCATCGAATAGAGTGTTTGAGTCAATCGTGCTTGAAAAGCTTATAGACTGGGCGGCCGCGTCGATCGAAAAATCCCTCAATCAGCCGATATTACCGCATGTCATCATAGCACTCAATGCAACAGACATAAATATCGACGAGAAGCAATGGGACAAAGAAGAAGCTACAAGGATACTTATGTCAGACATCGAAGGTGCCATAAAACGCGTACCTAAATTCAGGGAACATGCGTACATTTGGGAGCAGAGGGGCAAGCGTATACATACGACGAAGGACCTCCTGGAATGTTACTACTCATCAGTTACTGTAGTTAGGATTCCTACCCATGGGAGATATATGCTCATAAACGAGCAAGTCGGCAAGCTCGATGAAACCATTCGAAACTGTTGCAAATCGGCATTCTGGAGTAAGAAACGAGTCAACATGCTTGCGACCGCAGAAAAGTTGGACGTCTATCTACAGTCAGCCTACGATCACTTCTCTGAAGACCTGAACATCCCATTCGATTTTGTGAGAGAAGCCGTGAAAAATAACCCAATACCGAGAGATTTTGGTGGAAATATCCTAAAACTGGCCCTTGCCATCAGAGACTCCGGATACTTTGCTAGTGGGCCAGAGATATTTCAACAGCTGAGCAGCATGGTAGCGTCATGCGTAATGCTTGATTCGGCGAGACGTAATTTGTTAGGCAAGCATATTCAATTCGATGGTATCATGACACGTAGCAGCAATGGGGACTAACTTATTGTGTAGGTTCAAGAGTACATTTGTTCGAATACGACTACGAGGAGCTGTGTTGGGATGCCATTGAAAGGTTCCGAAACACGTACTGGCCGTGCAGCTTCAGTAGCAAAAAATATGGAAGATGCAGAAACTTCAAATCAGGACACAATCCCAAAGGGCACCAGAACAGTGCGGGCAAAATCATTGCCGCTGGGTCATATCAATCTGATTTTCCCACCGATTATGAGTACACCTGGCTCGATGCTATTCGAGCCCACGTCGAGCAAATCGAGCAACAGAACCATGCCAGCTCTTTGTATCAAACAATCGCTGGACAGGAAGCCACCTGGAAAGTGCATGAAGGGCTCATGAACAAGTTCTATCAAAGTTTCATTAACGTATCGAAGATTGTGAGCCACACAACGTGCTTTTCATGTCTGAGTATTCCCCCAGAACACCCTCTTCCTTGCGGACATGTATTGTGCAGCCCCTGTGTTGAAGCTTTCGCTAGGCCAATGCACAAGACATTGCTTGAACTGCACTACTGCCCATTACATAGATCTGAAAATTGGGATCAACCTTGGCACATCAAGATCAAGCCAATACATGCAGGTGTCCGTGTCTTGAGTCTCGACGGGTATGTCAAGCAACTTTCATATCACTTATTCCTTACTCCCAGAAAATGGCCATTCTCAATGTACATGAGGTTAAGCTTTAGTACTCGTTCTATAGCTGACAAAGTTCAGTGGTGGCATTCGAGGCATTGTGGAGCTGGAAACCCTTTCGGCGATTGAAGCTGCATTGGGTGGTGATTTGCGCATCCAAGCTTTCTTTGATATGATCGTTGGAACAAGGTACGTCAATTAGTTCTTTGAAGTAATACATATGTACTGACCATCCCAGTACTGGCGGTATCATTGCATTGGGATTAGGGGTGCAAAACTGGTCAGTCGGCCAATGCATCTCAAAATTCACAGACTTGTGTAGGGATGCATTCACCCAAAGATTCCTGAAGGGTGTTCCGGTGCTAGGGACTCTTGAAATGGTCAACCATAAAAGCATATATAAGACCAAGCCATTCGAGAAGTGCTTGCAAGAATCCTTTGGGGATCGACCTTTATTTGGAGGGGACAACAATCAAGAAGGTTATATGGTCAAAGTAGCAGTTACTTCAACAACATATATGCAACAACATCCAGTTATCTTGACGAACTATAATCGCCCAGACACACAGGAATATGGTACGCTACACATCACTATCAAATGAAAGATTTTATTGACAGCTCAGTAGGGATATATAGCTTTGAAAGGGGTGATAGGCCATCACAGGAGATGAAATTATGGGAAGCGTAGGTCCAAGTATGCATAAATACTACTGTGGCAAGACTCTAAATGATCATAGTGCACGAGCAACCTCGGCAGCGCCTCCATATTTCAAAACCTTCTTTAAGAAAGAAACCAACAGGGGATACCTTGATGGTGCACTCTACAATAACAACCCGGTTTTTGTTGCGCACCAGGAGCGCAAAGCAATTTGGCAAGACGTGTGCCAGCAGCCACCGGATTTGTTTCTCTCTATAGGCACCGGACACCATGGGCCTATCCGCGAAGTCGTACAGAAAAACTCCTTCTTCAAAAACCCTTTGACTAGATCATCTCTGGGCTCACCGATGCCACTGACGCCTGAGATCCCTCTTCGTTCTCCGAATAAGTTCTGGACTTTTGCTGGTCAGATGTGGAGTACCGTTAGCAGCAGAATTGATAGTATATTGGATTGCGATAAAACCTGGAATCACTTTCAGGTAGAAGCAGTTGGCTCTGGATATCACCGCCGTCGTCATATCAGAATCGATCCAGATCTAGGGATGAAGGTTCCAGCTCTTGATTCTGTTGAGCAACTGACTGAGGTCCAAATGAATGCAAAACGATCCCTCAGTAGAGGTCAAACACATGCCAAGGTTGTCGAGGTAGCAGATCGACTGATCGCCAGCACGTTTTACTTTGAAAAAGTCCCAGAGTCAACCAAAGAAAACAAATTGGATTTCGAATGTAAAGGTATGTATTAAAGCCTACTCAAATACCAAGACTAACTTACCTAGGACTTATCTGCTGCCGTTTTATAAGCGGGAGCGTTGAACTCAAAGCTCTAGGTAGGAGGCTCGAGAAATTCATGAAGGAAGATTTCGTACCCTATTTCGTGGTCCAAGAAGAACATAAGGTCGAGACAATGCAAAAAGTGCCAATATCGG
Source organism: Rutstroemia sp. NJR-2017a WRK4 (assembly GCA_002946385.1). Taxonomy (NCBI): domain Eukaryota; kingdom Fungi; phylum Ascomycota; class Leotiomycetes; order Helotiales; family Rutstroemiaceae; genus Rutstroemia; species Rutstroemia sp. NJR-2017a WRK4. The sequence goes on from NJPR01000094.1 coordinate 109,830, forward strand.
AACAATCCATCAGCGACATGATGAGACGAGGTGTTTTCCGTATTGACCGGATTCACATCACTGTCTCCAAGCAATTTGCTTCTACAACCATATCGCTGTGTCTGCGCGAGGCAGCATATCCCCTTTCGGCAGATTCCTACCTACCGATCAGTGGTTTCCCACGCAAGTTAATGACGGAAGACATTCCCCGCCGTAAGGAAACCTTCTTCCCTTTTCTTCTCTCACACTATTTGTCAAACTTTCCATACCCAATCAGCTGGTACTAACGTCTAACTTCAGATTCTTCCATACACAGCCCCGTGGCCCGTAACAGCGGTTCTTTCACACGACGCACCCATCGTCGGCGCCGACAAATGGCCCATGCGGGCGGCAGTGGAAGCGACTCTCTTAGTAGCGAAACTTCTTCTACCTTGCCAGTGCCTTTGCGCAGAGTCAAGTCTCAATCAAATGCAAAGAGTCCTGTGGTAGGGCCAAGCAGCGGACCAAGTGTTCCAGAAACTCCAGATGATGTTAAGGCGTGGGCGGCAAGGAGGAGGAAATCGATGGAGACAGTGACGACAACGAGGTTTGAGTTGGCGGATACAAGTACGTTGGGTATAAGCGATGCGGGCGGTAGTGGTAGTTCTGGGGTTACACTTTATGATATGATGAGTGAGGGGGAAAGAGTTACAACGAGGCGGAAAAGTTTATTTGGGATGCAGTGGTGAGGGTCTAACTCTTTTAATAGTAATTAGCGTCTTAATCTTAATTAATTTCCGGCTGTACTTAATTTCACCTCTTTCAAGCTGACCTTGTATTGTCTCATTCAGTGCACCTCAATCGCTTCGCTTCGTATGCCGATGCTTTAAAGTATTCAGGTATCGCAACAGGCTGCCAACAGCCACTTTCATGATATCTGTTCCGCAATTATTATGCAGAACGAAACTACGGAAGAAGAGGCATATAGATGAAAAATTAGTTATCAAATTGAGCAACTACCTTGAGAGCAAGTAAGTCATAGTGATTCATACACAAAGCTATGCACCATCCATCAAGTGTTCCTACCACTATCTACGATTAAGTCTCGCATTACCTTCCCAATACAACTCCAGCCCTGTCAAACCACTCAGGTCCAAAGTATCTGCATTCTCAATCTTCACCGTCCACTGTGCAAACGCAGTCGGATCCACGTAGTCCGAGCTACGAAAAATACTATCATAAGTATACGGTTGTTGCACTGTCCCGTCTTTCGCTACCAAGTACTTAAATGTTCGCTGTAGCGGCTTCATCGTATATCCGTATATAATGTTGTCTTTCACATCATTGTAGATTCCGGAAGTGGAGATTGTGAGCAGAACTGGCGATTTACGTATCAACTAAAGCTTGAAGAACGTTGAAAATCGTTTCAATGATTTGATCTATCTTCCATATATCAATCCCGACCTTGAATTGAGACTGTTTCTCCTGAAGCACTATCTGATGACTTCTCAGTGTAGCTTGTGCACTGTTCACGATCTCTATCGCATTATTCCATCTTGCTAATGCGTTATCAACGAGGGTTTGTTGAAGAGCAACAGCATCAGCAGCTTGATCTAGCATAGCCTTCCACGCGATCTTTTGATCTGCGATAGCAGTAGCCCTGTCTGAGAATCTACTGTATTGGGTTTCGAACGCAAACGTTGTTGTCATGGTGTCATCTAGAACTTGTTTGTACAAGCTGAGTGTTAAGACCGGCGCATAGTTGATGTTTGGCCCCGTGAGAACCGTTGCGGTAATCTGCTGACCAATAGCATGGGCTTGTAGGTTAAGGAGTGCATCTTTCTCAGAGGAGTCAGTCGCCCTAGCTACGTAGGATGTCAACGCTAGTGCAAGACGAGGCTGGATCCAGAAGAGAATAGAAGCGATTCGGAGCTGCGTCACGAGACAGTTGCCAAACTCGATATCGGACATGGACGGATCGTGCACGTATCGTTGCCCTTCTTAGCTTTGTTGTAAGTACGGATGCAAATTATCATAAATCCTTCATTAAAGGATATGTCTATAGAGGATTAATACTGATATACTTTCCGATCTCATCTGTAATGGACTGGGACACTTCTTTCTACCACCAAAGATGAATACCTTGCTCGCACAGGTGTTAATTCAAGTCACTACGACCATGTCAAGCAATACATCGACCCCTTTCTCGAAGTTTTTGGTCTGGCAATTCTACAACTTGCCCTCGAAGTCCGCAAGACGCATGGCAGACTGCTAACTACAAGGAGTGCCGAACCCACTGCAGGGCCTTCAAAAACACGACCTACCCAAGCATTGTAACTTTGAGTCATTCAGTGAAAGACTCCGCCGAGACAGCAGGTGGTACAGAGGACGGGCCATACTATTTCAACATTATTGCTGCTAGAAAGACACTTTATACTAAGTTACAAAAACCCTCGGCTCATCAAGTTTAGTCGACCATGGATGAAGCCCGTGAGATAGTGGCACAGCTCGTAGACATGCAAGTCACAGCGATAAACAAGTTGAAGAAAGATGCTCGGGCTGCTGTGGACGATTTACGTACCTTTGATGAGCAATGCCAGGCGGACAAACTGGCTCTCAAGTCCCAAGACAAGATCATCGTTGATGCGCTAGCAGGAGGAAGCGGTGACAGTGGGGAGCTCCAGAAAACAATCCAAGCTAAGAATATTGAAGTCGGCAAGGGCGAAAGTCAATACAGCCAAGGTATTTAATTATTCAGCCATTTCGGTCTTCTTTGAGGATCAAAGATCGAAAATCTGCAACTAATAATCATATTAGAGGTTAATATTACTTTAACGGCGGCCAATTTTGTTTGGTGGTGAGCTTTGTCATTTCCATCCCATATCCTTCTTAGTCATTCCGTGAAAAACCACCTAATCTGAAAACACAGCTGGCCCATAGGACTCGTAGCAGCTCCTATTGTTATGGGTGTTCACAGTTCTATAGCCCTGAAGATGCTATCGACAATAATTGGTCTCAGGCGGCTCCTCGATGACCAAGACGCCCAAATCAAGGCCGATAAGGCCTTGGTTGCCGATTTGACTCTCATGAAGGTATTCTATCCCCAATTACCCTCAGCAGGGAATTTCTCACTATCCACGGTCTACTCGACATACATAATTGTATTCCTGACTATTTATTCGTGCCGTCTAGACAGGTCTACAAAGGTTGATCGCTAAGATTGGTCCGGCAATCCAAGCAATTGAGGGAATGATGGGAGTATGGGACAACATCGCTCTGGATCTCCAGAGTGTTAAAGAGGCAACTCAAGATAAGTCAGGTGTTGGACTCCCGCCGGTACAGAGGATCAACCAGAAAAGTATCATTAGAAAGTGGAACAAGTTTTCTTTCTCTTTTTCCCTTTATCTCGAAGTATATTATACTATATACAACAAGTAGTAAAGAATTACAACTAAATATTTCCGATCTGGGAGTTGATATCTATCTAGTATTGTCAATATACCTGAAATTCTATAATATTTACACCACCTATCTATCTATCTATCTTCCCAGCTTTGTACATTACTTCTACTATCTAACCCTCCTTCCTATACCTCAACTTCATCCAACCCTATTTAACTCCACCTCCCACCTTTCCTACCCCACCACTAAAACCCCTCCCCCCATCCCCCCCTAATAACCGGTCTCGCCGGATCCCACGGCCCATGAATCTCATTCTTATACTTCTGCAACCCAATCAACCACCAACTACACCCGCCCATCGCCAACCCCGTGATAAAAAATCCCCCCACCATCCCCAAAACCCCGCTCTTCCACCCCCAGGCCTCCCTCCCCTCCCCCGGGAGCACCAACCCCATACCGCCACCTGCGCCCAGCACCAGCAATAAGGTGAGAAGTAGATGTCCACGAAAAGAATGAATACGGGTGTAGCGTCTAAAAACGGGAAATAGACCAAAGACTTCGATACTGAAGAGCGTGAGACTGAAAACCTGGCCTGTACTAGGAAGACGCGAAGCCAGCACCGTGGAAGCCATCAGCGCGGCGTTGGTGCTGAGACTAGCGGGGATATTTTTGTTGCCTGCGCTGGTAGAAGTAGAGGTAGTGGTGGAGGAGGGGACGATTGTAGTGGTGTGGGTTGAAGAGGGGGAGGACGGAGCAGCGTAGTCGAAGAAGAAGATGTTGATTGTGAAGAGCAGGAAAGACATAGCCCAGATGGAGTCGGAGGAGGTGGAGCGAGTGAGGGATTTGAGGATTGGGGAGAGCCCAAGGAGGGTGAAGTAGATGAGGAGGGCGGATTTGGCGGTGCTGAGGCGGAGGGAGGTGCGGTGGGAGAAGGGGGAGTGGTGGGGGGTGAAGGTGAGAGGGGGGCGGGGGGTAGGGGTTTGCGGTTGGGGTGAGGAGGTGGAGATGAGAGATGTGGTGGAGATTGCTGGGGGAGGTGGTTGACGTTGGGTGGAACTGGCTGAAAGAAGGGAAGTCGTAGAATTAAGTCGAGAAGGCGGCTGAGCCGAACTCGACGACTGAAAAGAAGTCGTAGAACTTATTCTAGGCGGAGGAGCCGAAGCGGAAGAATGCAGGGAAGATGTCGAGATCGAATGCGCATTTCTCAACCCATTTGCCGGCGACGTGGGTAGATTTGGAGTTGAACTCGTCGTCGAAATATCATGCATAAAGGGTCTTGGCTGAGGAAGTGCCATTCTCGTACTCTCTTCCTGTCCCACCCATAGATCCCATAATAGCCATCCCAGAAATGTAGCTATAGAACCCCACCCCGCGACCGAAACTGGTGAGAGTTTTTCCTGACGAATGCCGACGAAACATACGACGAAGATGATGACTGAACAGACATGTTGCACTATAACCGTCGAGTCTGCTACGAGGGGCCAGAAATCATAAAGTTGAAGGCGGGGATTGCGCTGCAGGTGTTCAAGGAACGTTTCCTGATCTGTGTAGTTATCTGGATCTATATATCTGTCAGCCCTCAGTCATCATTTATGCAGACCAAGAATCTCAACCCACAAGATTGCTTAACCCATAATAATTTCTTCCACGTAGCTTTCCTCCTCCTGCTACTACTCTTCGTGCGATCATTATGTCTATCTCTGCGATTGACCCGCGACGAATCCCCACCATTCGCTGCGCGCAAAGTATTTACAGCCGTCGAGCGGCGCGGTGGAGACGCTTGAAAGATTGCATCTTCGGGCGCGAGATGCGAACGGTCGTGATGAGGGGGATTTTTGGATGGTACGGCAGGTAAGGTGCTGCTGCGTGTTAGGGGGGGTGCAGAACGAGGTGCCGGTGGAGGCACCATAATGTGCTTGGGAAAGGCTGTGGAGGTGGCATTTGCGTGGTTTGATTGGGATTGTCAGCCTTGAGGTTTAGAGATGTTTTTGGTTGCTATTTGGGTAAGTTTGGGTTACCGTTGGAATAAATTTAGCTGGGTTGTGGCTAATGGGGGAAAGGTTGGTGGCTTGTCAGTTGAGGCTGAGATGTTAATTGTGGCTAGGGCGATCTCATGAGGCTGAACGAGGCGCTGGGATGATTTTTCAATTGCACAAAAGTAACCGTTTCGGCCATCAGATTCACGGCTATACACCAGCATTTAGAATACAGTCATACCCTTACTCAGCCTTGGCAGATCTTATGCTTGCCAAATGGCAATCATTAGAAGAAAGTCAAGCTTTTCGTTCAATCCGATCATCTTATCTCATTTGCTTGTTGTCAGCACTAACTCCTACACTGTAAGCATAATTTCTCCAAGTTTTACGAAGTACTTCATCTCTTGTCTGGTTCAGTTGGTATCACACCGCCGGTTGGTATCGTGTAATTTGTCAGTGTAAGATACGAGGAGAGGAAGTTAGGGAAGGGGTTCTAGGGAATAGAATAGGTAAGAAGATCGTCATATGAGCGGATGCTGAATTCAACACTCGAATATGTTGGCAACAACGGTCGTATCCGCAGTAAGGGCCAGTAGGACTATCTTCGTCCATAGCATGACGTCTAGCGCTATTTGGTACAGTAAGAAGAATATTTATATAGGTATATAAGCTGAGCGACCTTCGACCTGCTGGGTCATATTTCCAAGACTAAAAGCGCTTCTATGATCTCTATACTCAGCAGCTGGAAAAGGTACCGAGATACGGATGGGAGCAGCGACAGGCTGTAACTGTGTAGTAGGATTCCGACGATGTGGTCGATCAAACCAATGTGACCTGCCTCTTATCGTTCTCAAAGGAAGAAGAAGGTGGGAGGGGTTTAGTTCCGGGTCGAATCAGCGCATGGTGTTTAAGTCCTAGATAGGAAGTAGGAAGAATACTTTCCATCCAGATATACGAAGGCAAAGGAAGACACGTCGATGTTGGAATTTTTCCCAATAGATTATACATTCAATAGTGCTGAGTCTAGACGTTGGAAGTTCGTTCTGGCAAAATGGAAAAGCGCATTAGTGAGCCGATTTTCGGGTAACCCATCGGGTAAAATGTAAAGATCCCAGCAGCGAAAATTCAAGCTTAAATAACCTCGTCTCATCCACCAATCACGGCGAACAAACGCACCAATCATTTTGCGCAAGACTTGATTAAGTAATACCTCGGCAGGTCAAACACCGTACCTGTCGATCTTTAAGCTTACTCCGTACAGTTTGAGCGAGAGTGCAAGAGCAAGAGCAAGTTCTGCATATTATGAGAGATGGAGAACGTAAGAAGGCCATCTGCTCGATTATCTCGTGTAAACATTTGACGATATCGCGATCTTCAACAATAAGATCCATCATGTCGCAAAACGACCATCTTGTCATTTCCACAATCGTACTGTTAATCATCAATCTCTGCCGGCCGGTTATATCGAACGCCTCCATATGCATGTGCATTGCACAGCTCGAATGCCAAGACAATGCCAAGAGAAATCCGCATCCCCAAAAACCCCTTCATTGTGAATCCTAGAATACTTTCAAAGGGTTCGAAGGTTCAAAGGATGTCCGCTCTTTTGGCCCCATGTTTGGGATGGGATGGAATTTTTGAGTACGATTTTTGGAGAGGAAGGGAAAAGCGAAGAGAGAAGAGGTACTGATGTTAATTTGGGAATTGTTTTACGAAGTAGTTGGATTTAGTTCTGGGTTTATCCAAACAAGTCGACAACGCATTAGGAAGTGTACGCTGAAGGGATGAAAAACAAACTACTGCATAATTGATGACTGAGTGATGAGATGGTGACATTTCAGCCCGCATTAAGCAATGTTGAAGCCCGTGAGATGAGGCACATGATGCCCTGAACATCTTGGCACAACTTACCTTTTCCTCGGTACAGAGTAGTGTCATTGTCATCCATCATCCATATTACCATATCCAAAAAGACCAACGTCAAGTCTCTCTTAGTATTTCAAGGAGACGACCAAGTACCAAACAGAAACAGATGGATCACCATATGAATCACGACTGTATCGCGTTGACTCAAGTAAACGAACGCAGTGACCTCAGCGAAACTCATCTCGTCCGTATCTGATTGGACTCCCCCACATCCACCTCCACTCTCCCACTGCCGCTACCACTTGTGAACCGCTTCAACCTCTGGCAAGCTCTTAGCTCATGCTTAAAATTTCTTAAATTTCTTAAAATCGGTGACAGATATTCCTCGGCGCTGCTTCACTTGGCATTCCCCTCCTCTGTTCCCTTAGTAAGTTAGTTTCAACCACGTTTCTCCTCTGCCCATCACGTTTTACGAGCGAGGACGTCTCCACGCACCCACTTATCACATTTATCGTCCTCGACTGCAAGTCAATCAAAGGTATATCGCCGTGGTCCGTGACTGAACCCAACACAGCCCATAACGTTGTCTTAATAAAGCCAAATTTATTTCCCTCACTCGTATCGAACCGCAGCAAAACCACCGAACAAGCACCAGCCAGCATCGGTACCTCGTATACTCGCCTTCTCTTCCAACGAGTTACGTACAGAATACACCTTACCTTGGGACTTTGTAATTTCAATACCTCACACAACATCCAAGAAAACATCCAAGAAAAGTCAGCTCCTTCTGCGAAAAGAAATCTAAAAAGTAATTTCAATTGTGTACAGTAATCCAATCCTAGATCTCGCTCCGCCGTCCAAGCAGCAGGGTCCGCACACCTCCTCGGAAGATAAGGAAAGAGGGACGGAGGGAGGGAGGGATTTAGCGTTGTAACCGCACTAAGGCTGGTGGGCTAGACAGAAGCTGTGCTGTTTGTGCCTAAATTAGCACCTGCATCCCCCACCACTACCACCACCCCAGAACGGACCAGACCAGGACAAGGTCCATGGGACTGACCCTACGAACCGACTGGCTATAATAATATATCTTATCCATCCAACTCATTCTCTCGACTCCTACTACTCACCTCTTGTGGTTTTGAATTGCTTCATATTATTTACTTTCCTTACTTAATCGACGTTTGCGGCAACGGACGGACGAAGGGAATTATTTGTTTATGGGATAACCGCATCGGGATTGAGATATTCCTTCACACACCTCGCCGGTCCATTAACTTTAATGCGCAAACGGAACGACGGGTGTTATAATAATTCCACGACTCCGACCTACGAAAAGAAGACGAGATACATTAAATATACTTAATCGGTACTCTATCTATTCAATCGATATATCCTCAACTCGATTCCGACTCTACATTCCTCACACCACCCTACGAAAATGCATACCACCAGCACCTCCATCTCGCTTCTCCTCCTCCTCCACCTCTCCACCTCCACCCCCATCCCAATTCTCAACTCGCAACAAGCACAACCATGCCCCCACCCATCATGCTACAATCACCCCTCCCTATCCCCCATCACACTCAGCAAACCCAGCATCGCAAACCCGCATTTCCCCTCCCATCAACTGGATCTGCCCTCCCACCAAGCCAGCACTCCTTCTTTTTCAAATCCAGAACCTCTCCCCGCATCTCAAGACATCATAATCAACAACCACCCCACAACCCCCAGCTCGCGCATCTCCCCCGCCGAAGCGCTCTCCGCAGCGCAACCACTATCCACACAATTCCTACAATCTCTTTCAAGTCCAAGGAAAGATAGGGATAGGGATGTGTATATGGAAGAGGAAGATTTAAATGAGGATGACAGGCCCCTACCCTCGAAACCGACTGCTGCGTTGCCGGAACTGAGGAGAGCGGATGAGGTGAGGTTTTGGGCTAAGGAGCAGGGGAGGGAGGAGATTCAGGTGAGGAGGAAGGGAGGATGTATGAGGGGGAAGGGAGCGGAGGGGGAGGTGTGGAGGATGAAGATGGGAAGGAGGGATTCGAGTGATTTTTTGGTGGTGGGTGTGGTGGTGTTGTTTTTGGCGGTGGTTTGTTGGTGGGAGGTTTGGGGGTGAGTTTTATTTTCTTTATTTGCTTTCACTACTTCTGTCCATTTCCCTACATTTTCTATATTTCCATCCCACATCTCCCCCTCCACATCAAACTTTTGGTCGCAAAAAAGTGAAAACCCACCCAAGCTAACCCCCCTCCTCTAGAAGCCACAACTCAAACCAAGAACACACCCCCCTCAAACACAACAACACGTGCTGTCGCCGCGGCGAGATCTTCCTCGAAGATGATGAGACGGTGGCGTTTATTGTGAAGAAGCCGAGGGTGCTTTCGTATCGGTATGTGGAGGAGAGTGAGAAGGTGGAAGGGGAGAGGTTTAGAGATGAGGAGACGGATACGTGTTGTGGTGAGGAGGAGGTATAGGAGGGGGGTGAGGGATGGAATGGGGGAATGCGATGGGGTGTATGGATGGGTATGGGAATGGATAGGGTGCATAAGGAATAGGATTCAAAGGAGTTAGATGAAAGAAAGAAAGTACTACAGCGAATTCAAATGACATGATATGATATGAAAGGAAATAAACTAGTTGGTTTGAGCGAGAGTGAGGCTAAGAGATGCTGTGTGAATTGAATTGAATGGAATGGAATGAAAGAGATAGAACGAACATTTCATATAACAACAGGATTCAAGACAAGAATAAGTGAAGAAGAAAGACGTAGGCGAGCCGTGGTCAGATAATATCATATCGTTGGATTGAAATTAAGCTGGAGGTGATTGATTGATTTGGAAGAGAGGATACGGATACGGATTATAAGGTTGTTTTGATTTGATTTGATTTGATTTACTTTGCTTTGGTTTGCTGAGATGAAGTGAAGTGAAGTTTTCGAACTTAGTTAGACCGAGGCGTAGAGGGTTATTGGCGGGCTAGTGTGGGGAAGTAGGTGTGGGGAGGTGGAGGTGGAGGTGGAGGTGAGTAGAGGTGTATTAGAATTCGAATGCGGAGTTGGTAGAAGCACCCGGCGGTGGACTTTTTAGTCGTGGCACACCAAAATGGGGGTTTCCCACCAAAAATCGCCAATGAATCACAACTCGGTAACCTTACACAAGAGCCAGCCCTCTTTGAATTTCAAGATCTGAATCTGAATATAGGAAAAGATAGCTCAGTATTCGCTGATTCTTTGAAAGCTTTCAGATACTTGAAAATCTCAATTTGGTTTGATTTTTAATAAGTAGATCAGGATGGTGCAGATTTTGGTGTGCCATGAGTAAACTCCACCGGGTGTGAAGGTATGTATGCACGGAAATTGAGATTCGGTTCGGGGTATGATTGATAGATAGGTGGAGAGGCGGGGATGGAGGGAAGAGGTCAGGATGGGGAAGCGAGGGAAAAGGGGCTGGGTGGGTGAGGATAGATGAATGAATGAATGAATGGATGGAAGAGAGGGTATTGAGAATCTTGACTATCCTTATCGCTGCTACGTTGCGGAACTTTTATGAAGGCTTGGTGAAGTGAAGTGAAGTGACTGGGTCGGTTCGAGCTGATGTAGATAATAGGGTATTAGCAGTACTTATTATAGATGAGTTAGTAAAAGATGGTTCGTTCTTATTACTTCTTTATGGTCTGTGGTGGGGGGAGGGGGGGGAGGGCTGATAAGTTCTGATGCCTCGATTTGGACGATCCGATCGAGAATTTCGGATATATTATTGTGGGTGGACTGGTTCTGATAATCGTCAAAGGGGTAGTTATATGCGGTGCTCGATTGAGTCTGATTAGGTTGTGAGTGGCAGAGAAAAGGTATGCTCTTTTGGATTATGTGGATATGTAGATAATCTTTGAATGCATTGTTGAAGGGTACACTGTATAATTGAGTGCGGACGTGGTTGCTAAGCAGTTATTAGGTTTCATCTGATAGGTAGGTTCGCAGCTGGGTCGAGAGAGTATTCGTTGGGTTGGGGTGTTTAGAGGTGTGTTGAATAGTGTGTTGAATGAAATGTACAAGAACAGAGCAAATGAAGTCCGAATCCGACCAGGTTGCCAAGTTGACGCACCTGTCAGTAGATTAAAGTGACCCGTGGGATAGATTGAAGTGATATTGATTCCCTTTTGGCCACAGTGAACTCCATTCTAGTTATACTTGGTGGTCAGGAAAGCAAATGCAGTCGCTCAAGGCAACGTAGTCGTCATAATAAATAGGGTATCTCATTAGTCTATCCGGTCTATCACTGTCCACGAGCACAAATTTCTTCGAGATGAAGAACAAGAGCAACGCAAATATAGCACATAGTCTCAAAATCTTCGGTTTTCCTCATATCAAATGGGCCATACTCATCCAGCTGACCAAAAACCAAGCCATTGGTATCTATGCCGGTTCGCAAATACTGGTGGTAAGATTCTGGGAAAGTTCCGATGACGATATAGAACATGTTTTGCCGAGCAGAGATAATAGGGATACTAGTATCGTTGTTGTTAGCTACCTGGTTGCGATAGAAGTTCACGGAGGAGCAACTTACATATCCGAGGCTGCTTTACCACCCTGTTGGGTGTTCGCTAGGCGCTGGAATAACATGCCTATCATATGTGCCCCTTCCTGCCCCTCGCTGGAGAAGGCATTGGTGGTGAGGTTGTAGTGTGACTTGGCCTATATTGATTGTCAGCTCGTTTTTAGAGATTCTCTGCGATGGAGGTAACAGCCCGACAATAATGACTAAATGATGCTGGGATAATGAAAACAATAAAATATCTGATTTCCTTTAGGACATTCGTTCAACAGCAGTAAACAACCGCAAAATATTGCCCTTAATCGTCCTGTATTTCTTTTGCCTTGGAGAGAGGAGTGGAGGGCGGTTCGATGTAATTACCTCAATGGAGCAATACGAGAGGTCTGTACGCCTTGTCCACTCTCCAGACAACGAACTGGCTCGATATACCAAGTTACCATCATTAGTTGAAGAGAACCGACTTTTGGGAGTATCCACAGTGAAAGTGTCCTGCGTCAGAGACCACTCCAGACGAAAAGAAGGCTTAGGATCATCCTTATTCCGGGTGCTCTCCGTGACACATTCTAGGAAGTGGAAGGCACAAGCGTTGGTTGTGAATTCGGACTTCACTTGTCTTTCAAATGTTGATTGGTCAGATTGGTGCGAAGGGTGGTAGCTGTCTCCAGAGCGGGTTTCTCGCAACCTTTTCGCGGGAGGTTCATGCATCGCGGATCCATCCGAAGATAAGGAAGACTGGCTAGACTCGCTTACGGCTTCAGCGTAGGAGGCGTTAGCTGAATCTCGAGTAGGCCGATCAGGGTCTGGGGGGTCAGGTTGCTCGAGAACCTCAGCTAAAAGGCTGAAAAAAGGAGCAAAGATGCCTGCCAAGCGGAGGAGATCCGACTGGGTGTGCTGTCGCCAATTCGAGGCGAGAAGTTCAACAACTTTTTTAATATCTTGACTCTCATCAACCCGACGTGTAGCCTCCGAAAGATAGTTTTTGAGAGAGGCCGGCAACGCTCTGCCACGTCTTTCACGTAGGAGTTTGAAAAGTCCAATTTCAGGCAAGCCCCATCTGCTTCCAGCTTCAATGCCTATTCTCTGCTCCAGTGAGTCAGCGGTCCAATTGGGGAAGCAGGCGGAGAACTGAACGGCATTTGCCGGTGGATTTTGAGAAGCCATTCGGGCCAGAGAAAAGAAGCCGGCTTAGGACAATAAATTATCACTAATGGCCTTTATCAACCGAATGTCTTAAAGAATCTGAGACAAATCCATTATTTTCATACCGTTTATTTACGAAGTACTTCCGTAGGTGCTGCCTGGGCCTGGAATTTCTCCACAAGCGAACGGCGCTAGTGGCACGGCTACACCTTTGACTGGACCCACTAATGGGGCGCCTCGGCGCGCCTCATAATTGCGACCATCAATCAATCAACAGAATAGCAAAAAGATCACCACAACACCAAATCTACACAGATGGGTCCCAACATCTTTAAGAGCACGCATGTATCCCAAGGTATATTTTCTATCCTCTGGAGCAAGCATGTGGTGCAGAGTTGCTGACACTTGTGCCTTTAGTAGCCCCATCCTGCAATCGCGACGAGGAAACTAATAAGACCAGCAAACGCAATAGCGACAGCGAAAAGCGAGGCATACCTCCCCGACCGACAATCAAGAGCCCTCTCAACAAACAGCTTCATCTGCCGACCAATTCGCGATGGCTACAGGTGGTCCGAAAACTGCTCGCGAGGCTGTCCAAAGGATTTGTGCGCGATGAAGAAATGCTCGACCTCAATATCACAATTAATGAGCTTCAGAACCCACTGGCTGGCGTCTCTTCTGTGGCAGTGAACACACTGATTACTGATTTGTTGCGAACCGAACGCATCAAGTCAGAGATATTTTGTCTACATGTAATGGGGTTTCAGAAAAAAGGAAGGAATGCTAGTGACTATATATCATCGCTACTGATGACTTGGACGGAGGACCTGGCATACAAAGCTGGCGGTCACATCGAAGTTTTAAGGTGAATATCTCTACATCCATTCCAAGTACGCTAGGTACGATTAATGCTGACTTCATTATCTCCTAGAAAACACCGTCTTCACATTAGGGAGGATTCACGCACCCGCGGCGTTCGTCCCGACCTGACAATAGTGTCGAAACGGAATTCTCAGCAACTGCAGCTCGTATCAGTTGATCAAAGAATGCAGCCCCTTGGCAAAGGGCTTACATGCATAGAACTGTATAATCTTCTTGCACTAGCGGCCAAGATGTATCGTGCACAGCCCTTTGCTGATGACACCTTTATATACCAGGTGGGCTATGTCGCATCTTGCAGTAGATCCAAGCTGACGTATAAATTAGGTCGATACGTGGTCGATCCATTTCCACGGAGTGCAACGAATTACTGCGAATATTCCATTCTTGTATATGCAGTCGATGATACAAGGGCGGCGGGAGCTCGTTGGGAAGATAGAGATATGGCGTGGCCCAAGTCTGAATTTCTTTGAAGATGCTGGCCGGAGTCAGATACTACAAGGGATCTTTGAACGATGTGAATTGCCGTGTCCCTGTCCTTCTGGTATATCTACCGTCATTCAAACACCAATACAGAATCCAAGGAAGCGGAAAGCCATCGTCCAGAACGACGAGGAAGTCAGGGAGAAAAGACGAATAACTTGTACATGATTTCGAGTGGACTTGGGGTCAATTTGCATATAGTTCACTCTTACTGTTGTAAGGGTGCGTGGTCTTGGAGCTCAACACTCACGGCCGAAGCGGCAACAGGTCCTTGCATCAAGGAAAATTATATTACTACCTGTAAATTTCCTCGGGGACTTGCAGGGAGTGAAGCACTCTATCTGACGGTCGACTCCGGTGTGATGAGGCCGATTGGCCTATGAGATAGGTTGCTTGGAATGATGTGCGGTGCTGTAGGCGGAGGTGAAGGGAAGGATAAGTAAAAGATTGTCAGGTAATGACCAATTGGCAACTTTCCCCTCGTCGCACCTTCATCGTCTACCAGCCATTACGATACCTGCTAGAATCGAGACCTGCTGGAATCGAATAAGGCGAAGACGTTCTCATCATGCTCATTCTTCGAGAGCATGCTATACTTCAATCGCAAAATAATTCAAGGCATTGAGCATCTGTTCACTACCTCCCGCAGTCTCTTCGAGCTCTTCCTTTCGTTCCGATGGAGGAGAACTCGCGATACACTCGACATGGCGTGTTTTGTTCGTCATGGGCTTGTCTCGCTCTCTAGGTCAGTTGGGCGAAGAAGAATCTGTTGGGAACTGGGTAGCAGAAAAGGCATTCTGCTGGCGGTCAATTCAGGCAGGGGTGTGGATACAAAGTCACGGGTCAGGTCTCTTTGGCAGATGGTGCGGAAGTAGACTAGCTATGCAATCTCTGGGCACTGAGACCTTGGACTGAGATGCTTTGGGATGAGGGGATTGCTATCTATAGATGGATGTGATGTGCTAGATTGGATTTTAGTGAACTAGCTATATCTGGTGGGGTTGAGTTGTGGTATATCAATTCTAGGACTTGATCTGAGAGTTTCTTTTTTGGGTTGTGATTAACACGTGTAGATATTTCTCAAATTCATGTCCGTTAGTCCTTCAATACAAGGTTCCGTCCTCAATAATCCTGGGGGATCAAAGGATACAATTAAGCTACGTCGTTTGCTTTATACCAACAGCCTACCCAGGAAGCTGCTACCAAGATTGGACAGCTTACTCCTATAGTAGCCGAAGATTAACTTTTTAGATCAGGGGGCCTCGCAGTTGTAAAGCTCTTACTGTTTCAGCTTAGCAATGCGCCAAGATTCTAGCAGGAAACCCTTTCGCTAAATTTCTAGCAATTGTGGTCGGCGCTAAAGTGGGTAGTTGATGACGCCAAAATCCCCCCTTGCATGCATTAGCTGTATTCGCTTGTTGCGCTGATCCTTGCTCGCATGTTTGTCGAAGACATCTACGTTGGAGCTGAGAGGAACTGCTTGTGTCGAATCTCTTGGACATGGAAATGTTTGATAATAATGTACTGCTGTAGCAATTTTGCGTTGAAGACTGAAGCCGACGGCCACAGTGATTTGGGTAGTACGTCTGGGGAAATGGAGATTCCGTTCGGCTGGACTCGTTTCTGCAGTTCCTCTGGTTGTCATGGAATTAGCTGAATCTTACCTGATGAAGATGTAGACTCAGTTAGTCTACTAATGCAGAAAACCAAGTTTCTGGGCTACTTGACAGGCGTCTATTTCCAGGGCTCGTGCTAATTTTCAAAGACCGAACCTACCCCGCTATCTGTCAGGATCATCCAGATTGTGCAGTACTCCTCTTTCGTTCATTTAAAGGTCGATCCAGTACCGAGAAAATGGGACGTATTCTAACCCTCTCGTTTCTGAGACATGGAATACACGAACGCGTGCTCTAGATTGTGATCTAACCTCTCTAGAACACCAATGTAGAGAACTTCCATTTGGAAATGCTCTCTTGGGTAGCCACTTGTGCTTGCTAAATGGTGGGAATTGTCGCTCCAGTGTAGCCATTCATGAAAAGGTGCAAATAGTGCAGAATTATCAGGTGAGGTAAGAGTGGAACGCCGTTACGGGACCACAGTCGGTATTGATAGCGTATTCTATTGATAAACACAAATAGCTATCATTGCTATTCAGCGCACATGAAGTGTTGTCTGTTGCAGCAGCCTGGAGATCTCACGCCATGTAAGTTAGCTATGAGATCAAAACCAAACTTGTTTGTTTGTCTATAGGACGACGTAACTCTTGCTACTCGTCACAGTGAGTGGGGAGGAGGTAATTGATTGCGATTACGATAGTTTGACACGAAAAAGCTCACAGTCTAATAAAATCATAGGAGCCTTTGTTTCGAAGCAAAGCTTTAATCCATAGATAGTGCATTCCATGCACACACATCTTCCCATAAGCATCTTCAGCGTCCAGGAAGTGGCCGTCGCTGTCACTCCGCCCTGTAAGACCGTTCTTGGAAAACAGAAAGACGCTGCTGGTGAAGGTGAAGAACCAGTTGAGCCATGGAGTTGTTCTTAAGCATCTATTCATTTCCCAGTGACTGATTGTCTAACACCAGTCCACGACGAATAAGACCGCCCCAAGGAGAGTTTAATCCAACGCAGCGACACAACAGCTTTTGAGGATACTGGTTACATTGCGTTAGGTTTACTCGTTAGTATACATTATCTCATCTAGGCTTCTGTCACTTCTTGTACCCCTCAAGCTCACACTGTGACTCAGTTAATATAAAGTGGGAAACTATCGAACTACTAATCCTCCTCGTGATGCTCGTTTTGTCTTGGCAAGAATCCTTACCTATGTGATCGCAGAGTATTCCTCGCTTTCTTTGCAATTGCCCGTGCCAAATCTAGCGTTTGGCATGTACTTTGGTGCATGGATTAGCTGAAGGCGGATTTTCTAGCATTGAAAAGAGCTGAGAGCTCCTCGAAGAAGATGAGGACCTAGTGGGTGAAGTTCGCAACTGAATATCCTATTTGGAAAGAACCATTACTAGACTCTACGGCAAAAGTCCAGCCCCTGTCAAGGTACCCTGCATGTTATTCCTATTATAGAAGCAAAAGGCTCCTCATTGCACAAAGAAACCTGGCCCAACCTGAAGAATGCCTACGCTTTAGACCATTGTAAACTATTGATGCATGACTGCAGCCCGTAATTATGAGATACAGTAAGGCAACTCTTCCTCAATCCCGGCTTGCAACAAAATGCAACACTGCCTAGACTCTGTCCATAACGATGAGACGAGGTGCATTCAGACCAAACTTAACTAGGAGTAAGTCTTATTGATATTCAGATTTCGAGTTCGTTAATATGTTTGGCGGAAGGTCGGCTTACCAATATCATAATGTGGGGAAATATATACTGTAAGCCAAACCGTTTAACCTTAAAGTCCGATGTACCATTCACGGAGATTTTTTATCCGTTACCAACTTTATTATCGCCTCAGCCAACTTCCCACCTCAGTCCGCAGGAAATGACGACGAGAAATATTCAGCTTCTCTGATTTATGTTGTGATCGCAAATTGAACTTGGCTGCAGGGTAAATACTTCGTATCGACACGGGATGGTCAGTCAGTATACTGGAACCTACATTCCTTCGCCACATGAAATCGAGGTGAACGTCCAGGATGATTGGTGCTGCTGCTGCCGGACACTGTTGGACCCTACATTTACTTCACCCTATCAAGATCGATAGATGCACCAGCGTGGTATCGGAACACCCTGCTCTTCGCCTCCTCTTTATATAGGGTGGTATTAAAGTAATCCACGCTCCACCTTCTCGCAAAATTGATATTCTTCAAGGTATGTCCACTCTTCTTATATGCATACATCGTACCATTTCAAGGTGATATCTGTACAACAAGGGCTCGGGTCCTATCAAGTAACAATGCCGGCGTTCAATACTCAATATTTCTGTTACATTTTTGGCAATGGGTAGCGGGACGATGCATACGTGAATGAAGAGTGCTTAAGAATCGACAGCCAATCGCGCCAACATGACTTCTCGCCATCAATACTCCTTCGACGTCCTTGTAAGATTCACCGAATGTGAAGGTGAGGAGAACTGCTATGCGGCGAACTCCCAGGGCCAGAACGCCATGCTTCCCTCTCTTCGACCAATCCAGTACAGGTGTGGAGGGAATGCTACACGGACAATTTTCAGCTTCCTCAGATCCAAGCGATTTTGGTGTTCATGTGGAAAGTGTTGTATTCTTTGAGCTGTCATCAAAGGTGTGAAATAGGCTATGTATATTCTCTATTCATGCTGTCCGTGGCTTCAATCCTTGTGAGATCTAGGGGTTGTGCATAGTTACGTTCATGACCTTCTTGATTATTGTGATATGAGTTATTTGTTGTGCAGAGGACCTTGTGTCTGGTTTTCTAGGAATTGATAAAAGAAACTGCATCTCCCAGTCTGAATCACTACTATTCTCAATCTATAGCATTCTTTTATCATTTGTCCTCTTGACAACTCAGAACAACATCATAAATAAGCCTTCAGTCATTTCAACCCTTCCATCAAGATGCAGATCACCTCAAATCTCTTTTGGCTTACTGCCTTAGTCGCACCTGGTCTCACTCAGGTAATTTCATATCATGTGATATTGAGAAACAATCACTAATATCTCTTAGGTTAATCTCGGAACAGCTGCTCCATATGGTGCATTGGCAGAATCTGGAGTTACAAACACCGGCCCGACAGTTGTCAACGGTGATGTGGGAACGACTGGCGCAGAAATCACCGGATTTCCCCCAGGACTTGCTACTGGAACCCTTGAAACTGCTACCAACGGCGTAGCTCAAGCAAGAGCAGATGCTCTTACTGCATACAATACTGCCCAAGGTCTTACAGGCGGTATTGACTCAACGGCCAATTCTGAGCTTGGAGGTCAAACCCTTCAAGCAGGAATCTATAGTTACACAAGCGGCGTGTCTCTCACTGGTATCCTAACTCTTGATGGCGCCGGTAACTCTGATGCCACTTGGGTCTTTCAAATTTCATCGACTTTGATCACAGGTTCTGCATCTGCTGTGGTTTTGATCAATGGAGCTTCGGCGTGTAATATTTATTGGGCTGTTGGTATGTTGAAACCCTTCTATCCAATCGCTATGTTCTTCTAAATCATAATAATCTCTTTCCATCAATCCTTGACTTTGTACCTAAGCGGATACTGACCATTTCTCCTCTTTTCAGGAAGTTCGGCCACAATTGGTTCCACAAGTGCTTTCGTTGGAAATATTTTATCCTCCGCATCCATAAGTTTGACAACTGGAGCAACTGTACAAGGTGGCCTGTACGCCGGAGCTGCCGTTACATTGGATGATAACATCGTCTCACCCGGAAGCTGTAGTCCTATTGTAACTACATCTTCATCGAGTCTGTCGTCCACATCGACCACTTCTCTCAGCTCAACGGCATCTACTATACCAGTCACTTCTACCACTCTTACTTCGTCGACCAGTGTGTCCCCAACATCCACAACCATATCAACTTCTGAAACCTCTACAAGTACTCCAACGTCTCAAACATCGTCTCCAACGTCGACAAGCAAAAGCAGTTCCACAACTACCTCTGTAAAGACTACATCTACATCCGTTGGGGGAGGATATGGATACCCCACGACTTCAAGCACAAAGAAGACCACCTCTACCTCAGCTGGAGGAGGATATGGATACACCACAGTCCCTACCACTAAAACCACTCTGACCACATCTAAAAAGACGACATCCACATCAACTGGAGGAGGATACGGATACACGACAGTCCCAACGACTAAAACAACCCTGACCACCTCGAAAAAGACAACATCCACCTCAGTCGGAGGAGGATATGGATATACCACGACCTCAAGCACAAAGAAGACGACTTCCACAACTTCCAGCAAAGCCACTGTTCCTACATATGGCTATGGAAAGCGTGCTGTGGTTGCACAATAGATGGATGGTGCTACAAGTATACCGGAGTTTAATTCGGTTCATGTTGCATTTTAGTTTCTTTTGTTTTCAGTTCGATCGGTGATAGATTCTTAAGTGCGTTCGTTGATATTTTACATGCAGTATTAGCTGGAAGCGGAGGGAGAAACATGTCTAGCTTAAGAGTGTGAAAGAAAAGTGGTTTGATTTATATATTTTGCAAAAATGGAAAGCTCATGAGATTCCAAATTGCGACTCCTAGAGTCTTATGCTGAGTGCTGTAACACCAATAATACCTAAAGCTCTATCTTCCATAGCACTTATACTAGGCGGGAATCCTCTAGACTCAGATCGAGCACATATTGAACTATCATGTCATCCTATATTTCATTCAACTGGTGTATTCGTAGTTTTATTACAGTGTGCGACTACCTGCCGGCGACGCTTAAAGCCAATATACTTCAAGGAATGTCGTATATACACCTGGCCTTGCGCACACTTAAATAAAGCTGGGCCAACATCTTGGGCTGGCCAATTTGGCACGATATGGGTATTAAAATTATGTGTTTGTAATTTGGTCATCGTCGATAGCAAGTCTGAAGCGTTCTGTTTGTTGGATTGAATTGCTGCGTCTGCTTTGCATTCCTCGTATGGTTGTTATGACCCAAGCTCTCAATGCGATGTCTGTTCTTGAAAACATGTCTAGAAAAGAAGTGTGCGGAGAGTCAAGTCGTCAAGCTCATTATCATCGATACCAGTCATCTCGAGAGCATGACTGAATGGGTGAAAATGGAGAGGAAATTAAGGTCTTGTTATGATTGAAGTAGCAGAATGATTGGAGTAGCAGACGTAGAAAACTCTCGCAAAGTGTCATCCATTACCGCCGCAGTGAGAATCACATGGTCCACCACCAGCACATTGAATTCTGCTATTGTCAAAGCATCGTCTTCTCGTCCCGATAGCAGTATTGAACCATGCGTGCCACTATGAGAAAATAATTAGCAGATGTTCGTAGAATAGAGTGTTATGAAGCCGACACGCAGGGAGAGGACGTTTTCTTACTTCATACCCGTTCTCATCCGGTTGATGGAAATATTCGAAATGCCAGCCCGTGAGACTTCCTATATTAGAAATCGCATTAGAAAATGGTTTCCTAACGAGAGAGAATAATTCTCTCAAATGCTTCTGACTTTGACGCACCTAATCCACAACAAGGATTGATTGCTGGTCTTAGTGACTTTTGTCCCCAGTCATAGTTTGCCCATCCGGCACCATAGATATCATAATGCTGCAGAATGAATTTATACCAACCCACACAGCTCTGTCTTGGCTTAATAGGCGGAGGCCACGGCCGGTTCTGGCGAAAGATGTCGATCTGATATGTATATTTTTCTTGAACGCGTTTACCACCCTGCTTCCAATTCAGGGGGTTACTGCCGTCTATTGAAACATCACAGCCGTTGACGATTGAGTTCAAGGCGTTGGCGCACTGGCTTCGATCGAAGCTAAATGCACGATTAGAAATCTCCACGGTCATTGTATACTCATCAGGCGTGTTGGCGTAGTAGGTTCTGGAATGCCTCCATCCAGCAGTGAAAAAGGGTACATTGTTGATTGCATCTCGGCAGAAATCATCGATATTGTTGTTTAGAGCCTCAGCGCTCGCGTAGGCCGTTGACGTATTAAGGCTAGAGTAGCAGACTTGCGTGTCTAGAATGGGCGATGGGTCTCCAGTAGGTGACTGGTCTAGAGACAGGCGCAATATGTATAAGAAACTTCCGAGGAGAAGTGAACTCAAAGCGGCTATGAGACGTCTTTTCAGGAGACTGGTTTGATATCTTTGCTGGCGCAGCCTAACAGGAGCGGCTACAAGG
Source organism: Rutstroemia sp. NJR-2017a WRK4 (assembly GCA_002946385.1). Classification (NCBI taxonomy): domain Eukaryota; kingdom Fungi; phylum Ascomycota; class Leotiomycetes; order Helotiales; family Rutstroemiaceae; genus Rutstroemia; species Rutstroemia sp. NJR-2017a WRK4. The sequence goes on from NJPR01000094.1 coordinate 131,902, forward strand.
AGGGGAGTTCGCTCGTCGTTATGCATCGTCTCGTCTGCGCTATCATAGCGTCTTTTATCGCTAAGAATTGTTACACTCAGCTAGAACGAAGGCGTTATAAGGCTTGAGGTGAGCTTATCCTGATCCTCCACATGATATCTTTTTTCGATGCGGGGTGCAGCACAGCCCCACCAACGAACGTAAAGCGAGTGAGCTACACGTTATCACGTGCACTATTCCAACTTTCCAACAGACTACATTGGTTGGATTCTCGCGAGAGCCTTGTGAAACGCTGCTGTAACTGAATGTATGCCACGTAATAAACTCTGTGCCACAGGGGTGCATAAGTTTACCCCACTGAATTATTAACGAATTTGTGAACCTCTACTCAAAGCTACAACATACAGGTAGCAGGCTGCAGATCTATCACCAACCTCATCACGCAATTTTGATCTATCTAGATGAAGCACGACCATACCTTATCAAATACCCATGGCTCCTCGGAAACAGCGTCGACAAGGACTGCAGGCGGCTTTGTCAGATGGATTACCCACCCGCAATCAACATCATCCGCGACTAAAAGTCAAGATCCGAGAACTAGGTGAAGGTTGCATTTTATGGCTTCCCGAGAGAAAGGAGAACGATAGCGGGAGAATCATATGCATCAAAAATTATTGTTGCTCTGGCAGTGAGCTAGCCAATGAAGGCTATAACCATCCTGTATTGGTTTTGAAGATTAAACAAGATGGGATATGTTCGTTCGCACAGGTAAGTAGTATTTTCTAAGTGTCTTTAAAGCAGTGGAGCTCATAAGCCACAGGTTACTTCGAAAGAGCAGAAAAACAGGCAAATAAGAAACAGGGCGATCGACCGCTTGCTGATATCACATCAGTCTACGACCGATCTAGATGAAACCGTCGTGGGGGCATTAAATCTCGAGGAGGGAAACATGAACCGCCAGTCGTACGTGAAAACCGAACATATATTCGACATACACATCACACAACTTCGTTCACGTAGTTTCTCCAACAAGAGCAAACCCTCCGACACACGCCTTACACGCGAGAGCTATGAACATCTTGCGCACATATTTGGCATTCAGGGGTCTGAAGGTTGGGTTCCTACGGAGTTGCTCATCCGAGGATTTGGAGGATATAAACCTGCCCCTCCTCAAGATGTGCCAGTGCAGCCGAGGAAAAATCCCTTAGCAGTCAACCGAACAATTTCTGCGCCTGAGCCGGACTCGCAACTACCCCTCCTTTACTCAAGCGACATTCCAACACGGCAGGTGCGATGGAAGGACAGTGCTTGGACAGACTTGGAAATCAATGCACGAGGAACACCCCCTCCTGACGCTAGTACTGACAGCCCACTGGGGGTTATTGGATATGCTCTTCGCGTTGCTGGATTTGCGGCATGTATAGCCGTTTGTTACTGGGCTGTAAAAGCTCTCTTGTGAGGTTTTGGAATGGAGTGAGTGAAGGGTGGGAGGTTGATGTAGAATGATCTTTGTGGGACTCATAGGCGTTGAAAAGGCCAGCCGGTTTGGGAAGGGCCTCCCGAACAATGATTGCTTCTTCCATTGGGAAAATCGAGGAGATTCAGAAATGCAACTACTGGTAACATCAGGTAGCTGAAATCATGCTTGATGACACTAGGATCGTCGCACAGATCAGGAGTAACCAAATGACGTCGGACACGACATGAAAGGATGCATTAAGTCTGTAACCTCAGAGTCGCAATGAGGTGGAGAATGCGATGTCTAACATCAGCTGCATTGAGTACCGTTTTTCTATGCTTATTCTTACCAGTCAAGATCATGTATCGCTTTCTCCGAAGTCACTTGTCGCATCGCAGCGCACGACACATTACCACTAACACAAGTTTCAGTACCGAAAGCAACCCCACGGCACGACAGTTACATCCCCATCTCAGCGTATCACTCTAACAGACCTGTTCTAAACATATCCAGGTACGTACTACCGAACATCAAACTTCAGACGAAGATCCTCCTACGATAGCTACCGCAACCTTACTCATCTTCTCCTTAAACCTCCTCTCGCTTTCACCGCAACATCGCCATCAATACCATCAAATCGCATCTCATCTCACCCCATCTCTCGTACCACAATCCTACGTACAGAGCCGACCACCGACGTTCCCCAAGCCCGTAAATTTCCCCATGGAGCAAACCCTCCCACTGGCAGCACCGCTATCCACTTCCCCGAGCGATCTAAAAACAGAGTCGTGTACCTCCACCACATTGTGTTTGAGTAAACGGTAGCCTTGAGCTGGCTGCATGCACGTCAGATGCATGCATACAGTCACACACACACACATATGCATGCCCCGGTGGTAAAGTTCAGACGAAAAAGGAGAACTAGAATAGTCTGGGAAGGATTTACGGCAGTTTCTCTTGGGAAAAAGGTAATGGTGGCTTGTGTGCAGCGATAGGATGGGCTGCGACGCCTTGTTGTGGCTTTTTCTTAGTGGTCAGCCCCCTGAAGGTTGCACCGGAGGGTGGCATTTAGAAGAACTTTCGAAGGTTCTTTGCTTGTGTGGGGCTTGTGGATCGAGATTGGTGCTGATTGTGGGCAACGAGACGATGATCTCAGAAGGATGGAAGGACCATCTAGAAAACATGGATGTGAAGAACATCAATTGACCATAACTCCTCGTGTCGTTTCGTTAAAGCTAGTATACATTCATGAATTAATAGTGAGAAAGGAAATCGTCGTCGGTACATGAAAGCAGATTGCAAAACGGAAAAGAGAAAAAGAGAGGGAAAAAAGAGAAATCGTCGCTCGCTTGCTCGCTGTGAACCAAAAATGAAAGAGGAACAGGGCCCAAAAACTTTTAATAATACAGCACTCCAACCCATGATAATAATCGTACAACAATTCATCCTCCCCATTTGATATCGCTATCCTTCTCTTTAATCTTTATGCAAGTTAGTCATTACTCAATTAATACATCCCTCAATCTATCGATCTCCTCCTTCAAACATCCCTTGTTGCACCTCCATGGCCTGATATAACCCCTCTTCTTGAATGATAATAAATCTTCTCTTAATTCTTTGGCTAAGTGCAATAACTCTTCGTTACCCCCCAGGAGATCCCTGTTGCATTTATCGTCGAAGTTCATAAGAAGCGGGAACGATGAACGGAAAAGAGCGGTCAGGACACTGATGAGGAGGTTGAGTACATGTTTGTGGTCCGTTGTGGTTGTGGCTGATTCTTCGGCAGATGCATTTTGCGTTGCTAGATCATATTAGCCGTCTGTATACCTTGGATGATTAATGGATGATAATACTAACGAGAAGGATTCCTCCCACTCGTGTTAACGAGATAATCTGCTCTCAAACTATGCAGTCGAGTGAGTAACCAAAACACTAGCGCGACGGGGACCAGAGCATCCTTCGCCAGTTGACCTGATGTCCTGAACACCAATCGCTGCAGTTCCTCGTACACAGATTTCTCGGCGTTGTACAGTAACTGGTACAATTTGGTTTCGATCTGAGCCCGGACTGCGGGGTAATCCGTAGATAGAGTGGCTGGCTGATTAGTGCTGGCAATTATCTTCACCCCATTATGGAGTACATAATTGAATGCCATAAGTTTCGTCATATTAGCAACCAGGGTCGCCTTATTCACGTCAGCTTGTTATTCATGAGGTAGTAGGGAGACCCCAATGGATTGACTTACGTGAGGTAACTTTTGCTGGGCGTAAGCGATCCCAAAAAGAAAGGAGGAAGAATTATCGTTGTGAAATTTGTTGAATCGGTAGGTATACACCATAGCCCATTTCTGAATAATCTCCGCAGATATGCAACCGGGATCAAGGAGACTGACAGTTTCGGGCTGTCTTGAAACATCCATGGGGGCGGAAGATGGTTGGAGGTTGCTGACCCTCTGAATTTCGAGTCGTACCCCGACATCCAGAGTTGATGTTGGTACGTCAATGACTTGAACATCCAGAAGCCAGGAAGTCGGACCTTTGCCGTCAATTTTCATGGTCCGACGTTGACCATATGCAACGGGAAAGGTGATATCAAAATCAACCACACGATCTGGTCGACTACTCCGGTAGACTATGACGTTAGTTGATGATCAGGTAATCGTAGGATTAACTCACAATCAGACACCGTAAGATCAATGAATGGAGACTCTCGCGTACATAGAAGTGTTGCAGATTCGAGGTCTCTGGTCCGACGGACACATAGGTGACATGGTTTGCTTGTTCCACACTTCAATCATCAGTAATCAACGATCAGTTGGAATACAGAAAACGTACAGTTCGTTTTCTGAACTTGCACTGAATGCAGGCCCCAACGTTTCTTACGGCCTCGACCTTCTTCTTGCCTTGAGGGGTGAAAGCACTTCGAGTCTTGCGCTTAGAACTGGAGTTGACATTGACCTCGAAGACTGAACTCAGTGACTCTTGTGATGCAATTGGCTGGTTTTCCTGTTGGACCAGAGCTGGTATTCTGACATCCAGCTTGAAAACGTTTGCATTTGGCGGTCCCGATGTCTTTGAAGTACTGGACGCACGAGCTTTCCTCTCGTGGCCCTTGATTGATTTGGGAAGCTGAACGTCTTGAGAAGCTGGTTCCGAATGGCATCTGGTTTCTTCGTGCTGCTCAGACTCGACATCACTAAACTCTTGCGCAGACGCTCTTGATGACGTCGTTACATGGGGATAGTGTAGCCCTTGGTCCATACCATCAACGACTCCATGAGCCCCAAGTTGAGGGGCCAGATCCTGTGGATGTTGAAATCCCGTTTCCACGCCTGAAAACCCCATTTGCGGAGAGTATGGCCGATCGCCAAACATGGAAGGTAGTGAGAACATTTCCTCACTGAGATACAAGTCCGAGGCTGAAATCCCATCAAAAGAAAGAGACTGATCGGCGGCATTTTGATAATTGCCGTAACGATTGGATTGATAGAACTCATCACCCATACTGGCATCAGGATATGAATTTGTGAAGTTCCAGTCTAGACGGTGAGATGTCAGCGGCTTGCCGGCTATGGCTGATGATAACAACATACTGGAGTGTCGAGTATGCCCTTCCTTGGTAAATTTGAGGCAAAATGTGAAGTGGCGATTTCGAGATTGTCGTCCGTCTGAAGATCATTTGTACTCAGGCTTTACTATTTTCGGGCATGAAAGGAGATGTGTTGGCTTGTGGAGGAAACATAAGACTGTCAGTAAGACGTGAGAAACGAAGGGTTCCTTGCGACCCCACGACGAGACTGGTGTGAGGGTATGTATGCTGGTGTGTTACATTGACCGAGGTGGAAGCCATGTGTTCTCCAGCCATGTTCCTGCATAGTTGGACGTTGTGATGAAGTGTAAGATGCAGGCACCATCTTACTGAAATGACGACGACGAGGTAATGTGACTGGATGGAACTGCAGCATCTTACCAGCATGTCGGTAAAATAGAACGTTTCTAGAAGATCGCTCGAGTTGACGCAACCATCATTCCCTGTCTGACACATGGTGGGCTTCCTAATCAAGAACACCGCATCTGATGCCGGACAATCTCACCCATGGACGCACCAATGAGAGGCACCTGTGCCCCAGTGTCGCGTGGAAAATTTTGATCTGGGGGCTAAAAACGAACTAACTCACGGAGTAAGCTGCATAAAAGCATGCATACACGTGCTTTGCAAGCAGTTTGTGCTGTGGAAATCCCTCAATGGGGTAAGTGATCGCGAATATTCCAAAAATATAAAGAATCTGTTTTGTCAAACTGCAAAACCTTATCATCCGCGTTTGCTGATCTCTATCGCGACATGCAGATGAAACACGCCGTTGTACGGAATTGATTCAAGGCACCAAAAGTACTTGTTTCCCCCATGCTGTCTCCATTTTCGCTATTTTCATCGCTTCGTCAATTTGGTCCAATCCGAATTTGCCAATTATTTGCACACCTCCACTAGCACCCAATTTTAGATTCCCCTTTACGATCATTTTGATCATTCTCACCACCGCTTCTCTGCCATACATGAACCTACCTTGTATTCTTAAACTTTTCATCATCAGTGAGATATAATTTATCTCAAAATTGCCGGATATCCCACCCATGAAAAATGCCCTTCCAAACGGTCGCAATGCAGCCATGGCCGATGCAATGTGAGTTGACCTAGCTGCTGCATTAGGCGAAAAGTCTATGTATGCCTCCGCACCCTTTCCCCTGTTGCCTGCTGCTGAGATCATTGCTTGCATGTCATTATCTTGATCTCCTGTCAGTACGACCGTCCGAAGTCTTCCAGTCGCATTGAATGTTTCCCTAAGGCTTGCCAGCGTCTGCTCGTTTCGGCCACGCGACGACCGAAGCTCCCATGGCCAACACTACTGTCACAGCGCTCCCTCCAAATCTTCCAGTAGCTGGAAATACAATCACTGCTTCTCCAGGAAGGAGACCAATGTCGGTAAGTCCGCCAAATGGTACTAGGTAACCTATGCGACCTTATCAGATTTAGCGCAAATTATAGATAGAAGCGCGGGTTGACTTACTAGATATGTTACATAAATCACCAATAGTGTAACCAAGCTCACCGCATAACAACCTCTCGTCGAGTGCAAAGACATTTTCAAGAGGGAATTTCGCATACTCCGCGAAGGTTCCATGCCTCCATTCGCTCTCCATTAATTTCATTGCGGCGCCCCCATGCAAGCCCATCAAAATAGCCAAATCAGGATCGTCCCGCGCATGTATTGTGGTATCGCAATAAACCAATTACCCAAATTCTAGAGAAACACCGTCAGGGCCGACGGAATGAACTCTCCCAATTGAACTCCCTCCTGGTGTGAGGGGTAAGGTCATTGGATAAGGCAACGATCCATCAAGTACCGAGGAAAGATACGAGAGAACAAAGGTACCTAGAATCTGGACAACTACAGATCCTGGACCGCTTGTAGATATTGAAACCTCATCTAGAATTAACGGCTCTCCTTTAGATTCGAGACGAAGTGCCCTCTGGGTTGCCATGCTAATGTATTGCGACAGAGCGAATTGCAGAGGAATGATGTGATTTCTACACCGCGGCAAAGCATCACATCTTGCTATGAATTATATAAGTTATTGCGCTTCATCGTCTTACAACCTTCGGCAATTGTAACGGACTTAATACATTAACAAATTGGAGATAATGGACCTAGAAACTTAACAGCGGCGCATAAGTACAATCGGCGGGATATTCAACCGTCTGATGCACTTGCTCAGCGGATGACCTATGGGCAGCAACAGCGTTCTTGGATGCCTATAATCATATGCAGCTTTGTACTAAGGTGTCATAGCATCACTGGTTATCGTAGCACCTTGCTGCTGAGAAGAGAGCGATCTCCGAGCCTAATCCCACTTGAGGTAAGAAATCATGCCACACTCCGAGATGGAGATCCAAAGAACAGATGATAATTTGATAGCTGCACCGAAACCCAAAATTGCAGAAGCTTGGAGATGAGCGAGGCTGGAGATGCATCGCGAAGTCATCATCTCTTACCTTACATGTCCTGTGTGGGTCAGGAAGTAAAACAAGAGGCAGTGAAAACCGCAGTCGTGTCGCTTACATAAGCGCCCAAGCCCCACCAGTTAGTCGGAGCTCCGGATCTATCACCCAGAAGTCCCAGTGCAGTGTTGGTCACCTATTTCTCTAGGACCGAACGCTTTCAACCCGAGCACGATGGCCACCGCAGAAAGAGAACCGTTTCTCGTACAATGGCTGGTTGACACCCGGCCTTTATGGCCAATTCGTGGTAAGGATAAGCCCAGGGAAGAAGTTGCGGAGTTGAGAACAGTTGTGCGTACTGCGGACCATCCACTTACTCCAGTCTGACAATTCACCGGTAGGCATCGCAGGTTTTGTCGTTACTCTCGAAGTCTGAGCAGGAAGCTGTCTTGAAGTACTACCATATCAGAGATGCAAAAATGAGTCTAGCCTCGCAGCTTCTGAAGCACCTCGTCATCACGAAGTACTGCAAAGTTCCCTGGTCGAAAAGCACGATAACACGAGCGGCGAACGGCAAGCCATGCTATATACCTACTGAAGGCCAACCGCATATCGAATTTAACGTGAGTCATCAAGCTGGTCTTGTCACATTAATCGCAGTCATTGGAGGTGATGGGAAAACAAATGTCGGGACAGATATCGTGTGCGCAAACGAACGATTCTCGAATGACTACAAGTACATCGAAAAGAACGGGTTCTTCGACTGGGTCGATATGCACGGAGATGTTTTCGCGGAATCTGAAATTGAATTCATGAAGCGCTCCGTGGTTGGACTCGAGAAGATTTTACCTGGAAGAATAATTTGTGAGACCGGAAACGAAGCTCTTTCGCAGTGTCAATCGAGAAACAGACAAGTGGATGTGACGGTTCTGAATGATGATAATGGTACCGCGGAACTCAAGGTCAATAGTAATGTAGCTATTGACGCGAAGATTCGGAGGTTCTACGCCATGTGGTGTTTACGAGAAGCTTATGTCAAAATGACTGGAGAGGCGTTGCTTGCGCCATGGTTGAAAGATCTGCAAATATGCGACGTGCGACCTCCGAGCGCTGCCGCTTCCGATGATCCGGCTTCGCTCACAGTTGGGGAAATGTCGAGTAATTATCGTATCATCTTTAAAGGCAAAGCAGTCACAGATGTTTCGATGGAATTGACTGCACTGGGCTCCCATTACATGATTGGTGGCGCTCTGAGAACGGAAAGCAAAGTTGGCTTAGCACTGGGCTCGTGGGAGCAAATAGATCTTGAAAAGGATGTCTTAGAGCTTGGAGAGGCTGTAAATGAATAGACGGTTCCCACAAGACTTTGACTGACCACTCTTTGGAGATTGTCTTGATGACGGAAGCCAATGCGTGTGCATAATGCGCGGCATCGAGGAAAGTCTCATAATTGCATCTTGACTTGTTTTTGTTTTTTACCTTGGCCATTGTTAGAAGGTATCGTTCATGACGTTAAATTCCTTTTCAAGCGCACAAAATGATTGGCCCCCTCACAGAGTAAGCTTGACGAGAGCCTGGAACCGTTACGAGACGTTGATCTTCACCGTTTGGGGCGGGGCATAGGTCAACCAGCGGGCAGAAGGTCTGACACTAGCGCTCGACCCACTAATCCACTTCTACCCCAGATCTTCAGTTAATCCATATCTACTTTCCCATACGGACCAGCGGGCCAATGGGAGCATCTGTGATCTCAGTATCTCATCATTGTCATAAATCCCTCAATGAAGCTCCGGCAAATATCAGAAATCCAGGCGGATGCTAAGATTCCAAATACCCAACATGTCATGAAAGGTTGATATTCATAGGGAGAATGGCATGAGAAATCCCCGACCTAATAAAGATTGCTGTTTATGGTGAAGTTCCGTGCGTGGATCAGAATCCTGGCATATCCGTATTATGGTGCCAAGGATGTTGCAACCTCATGACGGTTGTCTGTGTAACATGCTTACTACCCCTCTTCAAGGAGAGAAACGATTCTGGGTCATTATTTTAGCAGTTGAAAGCAGTATAAGATCATTCAACTGCATGGAAAACATTTACTGGAAAAGAACTTGTTACCAATAATGGCTTGGTCTTCCAATACAGCATACTCAGACCATCAAGATGATCAGGGTCCTACCAGAAGGGACTTCGGCGCGAAACATACCAATAGTAACGACGAATATGGAAGTGGTCCAGGTCTCATAGACCCCGGTGACAAGTTCCAGAGATCTGATTCTGCGTACAATGAGCATTTAGACAAAGCTGTGAATGCTGTCGGGCCAGGGCCGTCTCTAAAACCTACAGGACGATCGAAAAGCCCCGAGTTTGGATACGCCGAGCACCATGAGCATCGACGGAGGAGCTCAACTCTGTCATCGCCTGTTCGAGACTTGGATTTCGATGAACTGGGCCCGGAGGGTAGCAACGATACAACCATATCAGGGAAAAGTATCGAGGACATCGAACATCAACACAATTTGTCGTCCGTCCGCACACATCTGGGATTAGAGCGGGAAGCACCGGTGCTTGAGGAGCACGATGATTATCTCCATTCACATTGGAGCGCGGTACGATATGTGCTGAGAGAACCACTTGCCGAATTCTTCGGCACGTTTATCATGGTGCTTTTCGGAAATGGGGGTGTAGCACAGGTCTTATTAAGTGGTGGGCAACAAAGTGCTCCGGGTAAAGATGGGTATGGAAGTTACCAGAGCATCAATTGGGCGTAAGTTAACACGCCTCTATCATGGTTTTGGATACTGACGTTACTCTCAGGTGGGGTATTGGTGTTATGTTAGGCATTTATGTTGCAGGGGATTCTGGGGGTTTCTTGAACCCTGCCGTTACCTTCTCGTTCTGCGTATACCGCAAACTACCATGGCGCCGATTTCCCATTTACTTTCTCGCCCAGTTTCTAGGCGGACTTTGCGCGGCTGGTGTTATCTACATCAATTACATCAATGCAATCGACCAGGTTGAGGGCCACGGCATTCGGACCGTGCCACCATCTCCGACTGCGACGGCAGGCATTTTCTGTACCTATCCACAAGCCTTCCTCACCAAAGCCAGCCAGTTCTTCAGCGAGTTTATTGCGAGCACGATACTCATGCTTGTTATCTTTGCGTTGAAGGATGACTCTAATCCAGGAGCGATGGGGAAAAGCGGTGCCGGACCGATGTTTCCTCTTGCGCTACTCTTCCTGATATTCGGTCTAGGTGCATGTTTTGGGTAAGCTCTTTCATCCAAACATTTTATCTGTGTCACATTATGTCTGAACTGACGTCCCAATTCTTAGATGGGATACAGGCTACGCCATCAATCTCGCTCGAGATTTCGGACCACGCCTTATGTCTTATGCTGTAGGGTATCGAGGTGTATGGAGCGCTGGGGGATACTACTTCTGGATTCCAATGGTCGCACCATTCTGTGGATGTTTGTTTGGAGGATTGTTGTATGACGTTTTTGTTTATACGGGTCCGGAAAGTCCGGTTAACAAGCCTTGGATTGGAATTCCTATTACTTACAAAGCTTGGCGGAGAAGATCAGCTAGGAGGGGCTTGGTGAAGAGGAAGGAAACGGAAGGTGATGATATTGAGAAGGGGCGGCGATGATGTTGTTGAGTTTTGGAAGAGTAAGTGGAGCAAACAGCCGTCTTGGCTACCGTTAAGTGGAGGTTCGGTTAGCGTGCTTATGCATGTCTTGAGATGGAAGGCGCGGGTCACCACAATAGTTTACATGCTAGCACAAAACTTAATATGAACCTACGAACAAAAGGAATCAAATCCTAGACTCTATGTAGAATATGATCATCTTTCCTACGACATCGATGTGTTTTCAACAGCTCCATAGAGACATTACCGAACATTACCGAACATTAACCGTGCGCGGGCGCCGAGGTTCCTTCTTCATGAAGTATCTGTTCCACAACATACTGCATTAGATAAGATATAAAGAGAATAAATGAGCTGTCATATTTTAACAGCAAACAAGCAAACGGGAAAACGAAGCTGAACGAAACTCAAAGATTCTACAAACCGTCTACTGACCTCCCACGGTTCACGCCACAAACATGGCATCTCCGGGCAGCAATTCACAATCTACATCGTTCGGCTCCCCTATTCCTTACGCGGAGCCTCTGTGGTACTCTAGAGATGTATCGCTGCACTACAACAATTCACACCGCCAATTACGCCAATCAGTACGCAAGTATGTAGACGAAGAGATACTGCCCTTCGCGTTTGAGTGGGAATCCGCTGGCAAAGTGCCAGATGCTGCACGTGCCATCCTGATCATTCATGTGCCAATCGTGCTGATCCATCACATAGGCGTTCAAGAGACACGCAGAGCTTGGGTATCTGGCTTTAGGTGCAGGAATCTTAGATTCCCCTCTACCGGGCGGTATTCCGTTTGCAGAATGGGATTCATGGCACACATTGATAGTCACTGATGAACTAACCCGTGTGGTGAGCTCACACCGCATATTCTTAAGGTAAACGCAGCTTCCATGAATACTAACCCCGAATTTAGGGCTACACCGGTGTTCTATGGGGTCTTGGAGGCGGCAACGGTATTGGAGTTCCTCCGATCGTCAAATATGGAACAGAGGATCAGAAAGCAAGGTTTCTTCCAGGTGTAGCAAACGGCAGTATTCGATTTTGTCTTGGGATCACCGAACCAGATGCCGGATCTGATGTAGCGAATATCAAAACGACTGCCGTCCGCGAAGGCCCCCACTATATCGTAAACGGATCGAAGAAGTGGATCACTAACGCCATCTGGGCAGATTATGTCACCGCAGCTGTTCGAACCGGTGGTCCTGGCGCCGCAGGGATCTCACTCCTCATTATCCCCCTGAGCGCCAAGGGTGTAAGTCGACGACCTATGCATAACTCTGGTGTAAACGCTTCCGGAAGCACCTTCATAACCTTCGAAGATGTTCTTGTTCCCGCGGAAAATCTTCTCCACAAGGAGAACCGTGGCTTCGAAGCCATCATGTCGAACTTCAATGCCGAGCGGAAAAGTCTTGCGACATCTGCCATCCGACTGAGTAGAGTGTGTGTCGAAGACGCCTGGAAACATGCTTCGTCACGAGAAACTTTCGGAAAGAAGCTAATCGAGAATGCGATTATTCGCGCGAAGTTCGTAAAGATGGGGAGGATGATCGAGCCTGCGCAGGCGTTTCTCGAACAGCTCACTTGGTTGGCAGAAGTGGATAGGAAGACGGGCGCGAATAATATTAGGCTTGGAGGTATGACTGCGCTGCTGAAAGTAATTAGCACGCGATGTTTGGAGAAGTGCGTAAGAGAAGCGCAACAGGTGATGGGGGGCCTAGGCTATGCGCGCGGAGGAAAAGGGGGAAGGTTCGACATCACCGTTCATGATCCTTTCTTCTAGTAGCTAACGTTTGCCTCAGGATTGAAGCTATTTCGAGAGACGTGCGAGTAATGGCTGTTGGTAAGTTGCTCTGTGATTTTGCCATTGCTCATATTCGTTTAAATCGGCGCTAAGACTGTTTCTGTAGGAGGTGGTAGTGAGGAGATCATGACTGAGCTCGCCATCAAGGAAGAAGTGAAAGATCTGAAGAACTATCGGACTAAATATAGCAAGCTGTAGGGTCATTCGCTCATGGCTTTTCCTGTTTTGTCCGTTCTCGGCGCTTCTATTAGCTATCTGCCGCGATGTGTCGCAGCCTCGGGGTGAGTTATGGCTGATACGAGGTCATCGCTGAATCATGAGCAAATAGGAGAGTGCCATTCACACACATCAAAAGGATTCACAGAGATTCCCATAACTATTTTCTACCTTGTTCTATCTTTTTCTTCCACTTCATGCTCTAGTGAATCTGATCGCAGGTTGGTTGAAATCCAACCTTTCTGAGTATCTCGCCTATAAATGTCTGCCTCGCCTCATCGCAACTTTTCTCCTCTCTTCCACCAATCTTTCAGACACCAGAAGCATCAGAACTTGAACAAGCATCACTCGACATCAATCTTCCATCACTCAACATCAATCTTCCATCATTCAATATCAATCTTCCATCAACACACCACTCTTTCTTTCAAAATCCTCTACTGCTTTCTCCTCGAGGCATCTGCTTACCCTTTAAACGCCAATAACGCTTCGCTTTATTTGAGAATTCTTTCGATCTTACTAGCCACTTTCTCCTTCTTCACCTCTGCCCCTCCCTCAATCAATCTATTCACAGACATTCGATTCTGCTTCTGTTTTACTTCGCCGAAATCCAGTTTCAATGCTCTCTCCCTTAATCATGTCACTCCTATTTTGTCAGACCCATGTCAGTGAAAATAGCGGCCATCCGGTTCTGGACTTAACTGCTAGCTCGTGCAGCTTCATCGAGAGAAGAGTCATCGAGCTTCCACAGACCAGAGCAGGAAACAGTGCCGAGTCGTGCAAACTATCGAATCAAAACACCCACGGTATCACACCGGTAGGGGTCGGATGGCCTCGGAAGGTTCTACGGCCAGAAAGTGCCATGAAGAAACTTACTCTGCGCCAGCAGCATCAAATTGGTAAGTAACATCCTCCTTCACTTCATTATCCTGCAGTCGCCAGTGTGTTCTTTTTGATTCTCTGTCGTTCCGAAGTCCGATCTAACCCACAATTAAACAGTTGAGAATTTCTCCTCCTATAACCTGCCGAAAAATTCCTTTCAGCCACCCAACACCGGTCATTCATCTGCGCCAGATCTTATTCGTCTTTCGTTCAGAACTCTCAAACCGAGTAGTTTCAATTTCCAACTGCTTGATGCTCCGACGATGCTTGACGAGCAGAGCCGTGTGGTTGCGAGACAATTAATCGACAACAGTGGGATCCTAAGAATTCTTGAGCGGGCAAAGGTCATTGCTCCACGAATCAAATTCCGACAGCCATTGCCTTGGCCGGCATGTTCAAACAGTTGTTCAATCATTGATGATTTTCAAGCCAAGGATGCAACCCAAGAAGGAGGAGGTGCGGCAGAAGAGCCAGATCCACAAGCTGACAGATTTCAACTTCTGGGTATCAGCTCGAAGTCAAGTCCGGTTGATAGTTTCGTTAATCATGTAAGTCTAAACCCAACTTCTACTACGTTCCCTTCCGTGCTAATCAATTCATCAGTGGGGTAAAGACAAGGCACCTACCTCTGCAGGCTTTGATGGTTCCCAGCAAAGTTACAGTCCCTAGGCTGGACCTACCCCCGGCAGATTTCCAGGAACTCCCAACGCCTATTTCCCTCAGTATGGTGGTATGCCTCCACAAGCGGGGCCCACCTCCGGCGGATTCCCAGGAATTGCTGATATCGCGAGCGGTGCAAGAACTCCCCAGCATGTTCAACACTATGGCAATCTGCAAGGCAGCCCCGCCTCCTACCCCAGAACATCCTTCCGCCGCAGAAAATTTGGTGATGTGAGGCGACTTCAAATCCTTTAGAGGACGCGAAGAGCCCTCCAATCACATCTGTAGTAGATCCCAAGAGTTCCACAATTTCTTCCGATCCTCTAGCACCTTGTTCTATTTGTCCAGCCTGAGTTCATCCTCAGCAACAACTCCTCACAAAACAACAAGCATGGAAACATATCAGGATGGTACTTGAGTGTGTTCGGTTTAAGTTCGCGACCTTTCATTGCACTTAGGCGCGAACGTTCTGCAAATCGAGAATGAGTACGATGAAAGTATTTCGATACTTTCATCCCGCTCAGGATCGTGGCATTGCCAGTGAGAACCAAGGTCTATGGACGTACATGATGCGCTGCTCGCGAAAACCTTAGCAAGGAGCTCCAAAGATTCCCGTCAACCTCTAACTCGGCAGATCTCTCAAACAGCGGCTATCCGGTTCTTGGACTTATATGCGGCGCCTAACTTGTTCGGTCTGTAGGGGAATTTTGATGCCACTCGAGTTTAGAGGGGCTCCGCTCCTGTCGCGAGTGATGAGGAAGGAGAGACTAAGTACTCATCTCCGAGACAGGTGCGGAGTCCCAGCTACTCTCTTGTCAGTGTAGTCCGGCGTTCAGATACATTATAACATTGTTGAAGATTCGCCGGCAATGTGCACAGTCTTGAAGGCGGGCTTGAAGCGTTTCGAGGATTCTTCCAGAGTGTCCGACCTGCTACGGGCAAGCGCTTGCGCATTCTACCATTGTTTGAAGGTTCACTAGCAACTCGCCCAGCCTTGAAGGCGGAATTGCTCCCGACGATAATCCCTTCCATTTACAAACCAAGCAGAGGCGCCTCAAGTTTGTTATGACCCATCTATCACCATGAGGCAGGCTCTTACTCAACGTGAACGCCTCCCACAGCGTTTTCCTTAACCTTAATCCCTTGGTACAGGTTTTCGAAGTGTCCCGTCCTATTAGGCCCTTGCGCATTCTACTCTTGTTTGAAAGTACACGCCGTTCGGATTCGTTTCGGATGCCGTTTCTACTAAAATCCGACAGCAAGCCTATGAAGCCGCCATCATGCTACTACTGAAAGACGAAAAACTCGGGCTCGCCAACAATCGAAAAGGAAAATTTCATCCTACTTCGTCCCTGGGTTTTCAGCGTTGCCGCGCCACTTCTCTTGAAGATTTCGCTCGGCTACCGCCAGCCAAAGCTCGTGTTTCAAGCACTTCTTCAACACGCTGCAGAATTCAAGTCGATCCGCCATCTTTGCCTTGATGCTGCTGGTTTTGAACATGATTTCGCCAAGGAGTAGTTGATGGTATTTCTGCGCATTCTACCGTTGTTTGAAATTATGCTTTAAGCAGTCCGAACACACCCGCGAGTGCTCAAACTCCGGGATGTCCGCCTGGGCCTCAACTGCCACTGCAGGAAAGTCCTCAAGTCTCTGGTGAGTTCCTCCTTCCTGGATATATTCTGGTGAACGCACTTATAGTATTGAGCTAACTTTGCCTTGAAGCTCGCTTCTTGTTGCTGGATCTAAATCCGGAGGAGATGGCCCCTACTGCATCCATGACTGGCGCTCCAGCTCGTCGAGAAAAGATCTACTGCGACAAGTGGGTTCATGAAGGGACTTGCGCGTTCACACAAGTAGGCTGCGAACAGGGTACCCATGGGTGGGTAATTACTATCTCCAACCTACCCTATCTCCAACCTACCCACGGGTGGCTATAGGTGGGTCTTCCTACTACCCGTATACCTACTTAGGGGTGGTATATACCCTAGTAAATGGGTTGGGTTACCTGCCCAACCCGCCGTATGGGTATATATCAGTCCCTATAACCCACCTATAGATACCCCAACCCGACGGGTACCCAACCCATCTACTGGGTAAGTTCTCAGCCTACATACAAGTTGGATGCAAGTATAAACATGAGATGCCAACCGATAAGGCAACCAACTTTCCCTTGGTTTGAGCCATGGGTTCCCAAATTGGTATCGACGTGTACACGACTTTACAAGACTCAACATGCTGAACAACAAGGCCCTCAATCGCGTACGTTCATGTCTCGAATTGGGCCCACAGGTACGATCAACACTATTAATTAAGTAGAGATGATTGCTCAGGTCAGCATCAGCAAGCAATTCGAAGAACTATCATGACTCCATTTACCGGAATTATACCCAATGAGTTACAGGTTGGGCTCAATCCGTCGTTTCCCACTGGGACAGTTCCAGTCATGGGAGCTGGACGTACGACAGCATTATGGCGCCGTCAAGACACTGTATCCATGCCTGGCATTCCCGCATCCCAGGGGAACGCTGGTTTTGGCGGTCAGTATAGCAAGTCCCCAACTCTCTGGTGAGTTCCTCCTTCCTGCACATATTCTGGTGAAGCCACTTATAGTATTGAGCTAAATTTGCCTTGAATGCTCTTAGATGCTCTGGTCCGCACGCGCGCTACACTGGCAGAGCCAACGAGTTCATCTCCTTGACCGAAAGGCTCGCTTCTTGTTGCTACATCGAAATCCGCGGAGAGCTTTAGGCGGCCTGCACACAGCACACAGCACACTTAGTCAGCATCGACATTCCATATCCTTCGGTGGGAAAAGACACACGAAAACACGGTTGCGAATTGGTTTCACGATAACAGGGTGGTATGGATGAATAAATGGGAGGAAGGGTTAGCGATGGATTCGTATTGGTGGTGAGGATTTTTCTTTTTAGATCGTCTCTAGGACTTTTCAGTGAGGCAGTAGGTCTCTGAAGGAATAAATTCAACTCCCATTTCGTATCTCTCAAGTTATATACAAAAGTGCTCCTCGTGAATGTGTTTAGCAACTCTTAATATCTTGGAGAGCAAATGTAGGTGTCTTTTAACACTATGTAGAGGCAGATTCTTCAAGTAACGCGAAGTTTCAGTAAACAGCCGACTGCAAAACGGGAACCAGACACTCTTTGGACCAATTCCTGGAGCTGGTAAACTACGATCTGTCAGAGGTTACTAATGGCTTGTAATACGGATGGATGAGGTAAAGAACAAACCGGAGAGGCCATAGCTGCGCCTCCAGGCTAATCTGCTCGCCGTTATCTGTATAATTCATTGGCTCCTCGAGTTCTTGTCCCATCTCTTGCTTTCGTAGACCTAATCTTAGCCTGTCTATCAAATTCTGTTTAGCTATCTCTGTAATCGTAGGCAGTTTAAGGTCACGCCATATCTGGGCCCTATAAGTTCCTTGTTGGTCTTCTTTTAATTCTCTTACGGTCTCACCACGCACAACACACATCATCGGCGTCAACATCAACATCGACAATACCCCAGAAATACAACACAACTTCAATTCAATCACCAATCACAGCATAAGCAATAGCTGCTCTTTATCTGATCAACTGCTTTGGAACAATCTTGAGTGCATCCGGTTCGTATTACCTGCCTGTGTTGTCGACGACGACGTTTGCTAATGTGAACTGGTGAACGATCTACAGCTCGAACAATACCACGATGCCGGTCAACGATCTCGTTCTGTTAATCGCGGCGATTCTCATTTGGATGTTCATTTGGGCGCTCGCGGGATTAGTGGTCTGGACGGTCATGTTCACGATTGGAGATTGGGATTGGCATAACGGGGAGGGCAATGACGGCAGGGAGGAGCCAGCCAGAAAGGTCAAAGACTCTGACTATGACGGAGACGATGAGGCAGATGAGGGAGAGGACGATTGGGATCTTGAGAGTCTCGAATACTTGAGATTCAAGGCGTTTGGGCCGCTTAAGTGAAGAATCAGTGGCTCTTGTTGGGTCTGTTGTTGAGTCTGCCGGTGCGAGATAAATTCAAATAAGAATAGCCCTTCTCCCCTCCTCAATATCGTAATGAATCCACAAAGTAGACGTGCATAGCTTTGAAATGTGACTTAGATTTAGACAGATACGCGCCGTTTAGATCGAGAAATGTGAAATGAGCTAATTTGTGCTCCACACCTTGAAATTGTATTGTTCGTAACGGGTTATACCGCGCGTAACGCTATTGGTCTGTTCTCTACGGTCAATTCTCGCTGCCTCCGATCTAGAAAAGCTTGGATAGTTCCTCGTCGTCGACAGAAAACACAGCAACAGTACAGCCCAAACACGAAGAAAGCCTCTGGCAACAATACTGTCCATACTATCTAACACCTTGCTTCCCTGCCTACCGCCAACAAAGGCGACTATTTGGACATCCAGAGATCTCAATTGAGTCAA
Source organism: Rutstroemia sp. NJR-2017a WRK4 (assembly GCA_002946385.1). NCBI lineage: Eukaryota > Fungi > Ascomycota > Leotiomycetes > Helotiales > Rutstroemiaceae > Rutstroemia > Rutstroemia sp. NJR-2017a WRK4. Next base: position 150,989 of record NJPR01000094.1, read on the forward strand.
TTATTTACTACATACATACTGTGACTCGCCCCATTCCTTTTTGCAAGCGTCAGAGAGAGAAAGTCCCCAAGCGTTCTTTTGAGATACTCTAACAACTTTCAATCCAAATAACGCACTATTTAGTCTACAGCAGGTTCGTTCAGCATCTTCTTTCATCATTTCTCTGGCTATAATCCTCCTTTGGTGCAATAGTATGTCCCTGACCTTATGTGTAATCAAATAGCAACCAGGACAATAAAAAGATGTCTATTCAGGTACTTTTCAAGGACGACAACCTGGATATTCTCATGCTAGTCCTAGAGGAATTGCTTGTTTCAGACCACCCAATAACCAATCCGCATCAGAGATACCTGCTGGAAGAACGCAGATGGCGCGCATCCATCTCAATGAACGTCCTTCGCACATGCCGCACAATCAATTGGTTGGGTACCAAGATATTTTGGGAAATGAACACGTTCCGCTTTACCCTAGCAACTGACTGGAAGACGATCGCCCTAGACAGCAGCGACATCCAAAATTTCATGCAAAAGCCGGTTCACTTTTCAGCACCGAACTACGAGTCACTGGCTGCCACAACAGTTAGAAAGGCAATCAAAAACATCGAACTGAATTCGACCCAAGACCCGACCCGCTTCGAGCACAACACAATGACCGGCAACATCGACTTCAATTATCATGCTGTCAAATGGGCCTGCGATATGCTTTTACTATTTGGAATGATGCAATGCAAGCTGGACAGCTTGTTGCTAACGCTCGACGGCACGCTCGAGTGCACTTCAAAGTACCTAGGCTGGCAGGTTAGACGCTTCGTAGAATCACAGGATATCACGAAAAAAGTCTTGCTTTTGAAGCCCGTGGGTCGGCTTTTGCGGTATCTTTACATTGAGGAATTTGCGGTGAATATACTGACGGACAAAGTCGCTCCCAACGGAGAGGAGATGGAACCAGACTACATCGGTGAGACGATGGATGCATTGTGGAAGTTTCTGGACCAAACAGCTGCTAGGTTTGGGGATAAATCGGATAAAATCAAGGTTAGGGTCGTGTACGCGGCTCCGTATGCTGAGGACGAAGACGATGATGGTTCTTCTACGGTGGTTCCTCGTAGTTATTGACGGCAAGGCATATTTGGATCTGCAAAGGTCACTCAAGTCATGTAAGGTGTTCCTTTTCTTGTACAATAACGATCAAAGCTCCTTTGGCAGTTAGCACCCCCCTACCCCTGTTTGTGAGATTCTGAGCTGAAAATGCATTGATATTGATCTATCTGAAGAAGTGAAATACATGAAAAACAGCTGGTTTATATCCTCATTTCAGTGGCAAAAAGATCAGCAAGAAGGGGTCCAAATGGAATCTAGCATTAGTCGATCCTCCGTAATCGGCGCACCAGTGCGAATGCCCTCAGATCTAGGAGGTTAGATCTCACACACCCCCTTCAGCTTGGATCCCTTGGATCCTAAGATGACAAATTAGCAAGGTCTTCAGTGATATCGATTAGGTTCAACTGCTGGATAAACGCCGCATGCTTTTGAGGAGGCAGGAGCTTCGTAAATCCATCTGCCACCATGTCGGCGGTTGCGATCCAATCGATTTTTATTCGTTTCTCTTGTACTTCCTGTCGCAGCCAGCAAGAATGCACATCTACGTGCTTCAATTTAGTAGTCAATCTAGGTGTATCCATGGCCAGTAATCGAATGGTTTGTTGATTATCGCAAAGGATGGCCATGTCGGATTCAAGGTCGTAGTTTATGTTCTGGAACAGTCTTTTCCACCATATAAACTCCTTAGCAGTTGCGGACAAAGCTAGAAGCTCAGCTTCTGTGCTAGAAGTGGTTACTGTTCGCTGCTTTGTAGCTTTGTAATGGATCACACCTCCATAGAGCTGAAAGCAGAATCCATTTGAGCTAAACCTCGTTGTCGCATCGTCGCTAAATGCTGCATCGCTCGCGGCCATGAAGATCTTCTTTGAGCTTATGTTGCCGTCGTACATTATTGCCAGGTTCTTTGTCGAAATGAGGTATTTAAGGCAATGGTTCGCAGCGTCGATATGGGTCAAAGAAGGGTTTTGTTGGAACTCAGCCAGCTTAGAAATGGCTTTCGCAATGTCAGGTCGACTTATGATGGCGGCGTAAGTAAGGCATCCAACTCGATATTGGTATGCTTTTATTTGCGACTCCGTAGCTGTCGCTTCATTTCTGGTCAGCTCTTGCAATGGCAGTGGCGTTTTAATGTAATTTGAGGCTTCGATCTTGAACCGTTCTTGGATTTTATCAATGTAGGAGTCTTGGATCAAGAAGAGCTTTCGTTCGTTCCTTTTTCGAATGACGCGGATTCCTAGAAAATGGTTGATTTCGCCCATCGCTCTTATTTCGAAGCGTTGCATGAGCTTGCGCTCAAATTCGTCCATTCTTTCTTTGTGCTTTGGATGATATGCGACGGTGATATCGTCGACGTAAAAAAGAAGTGTTAGCCATTCATTTGTAAAAAGGCAGTTAACACCTGGGACTTGCGATACGCCTAGTTCTTCAAGAACTGACACAAGCAGCGAATACCATAAATTTGGTGAGATCTTGAGGCCATAAAGCGCTCTATGCACCATAAGAACGAGTCCATCTTTGTTGAACCCTGGCGGTGCTTTGCAGCAAATGGGTGGGCGCAAGATCGCATTGACGAACGCATTAATGGCGTCGTATTGCCGTGTGTCGAGGTCGAATGCAGCGACTATGGCCATGATAGCTCGAAAGGTTTGTGCAGCTAATGTTGCCGCATAGGTGTCGTCGTCGGTTTGCTGCAAATCGCCTCTCGCGCAGAGACGCATTTTAAAGGAATCAAGAAACCCATCAGCGTCAAATTTGTACTTTGGAACCCATTTCAATGGAAGTGGGATTGTGCCGTCACTTGGCGGCTTCACGTACTCAAACGTTCCCTTTCTCATCAACGTGTTGACCTCTTTCTCTGCTGCTTT